>CAKOAT010049711.1:8025-39033 GCA_932364175.1 Eruca vesicaria subsp. sativa | reverse complement strand
TTTATTCATTTTATTAACAAATTTATTTGTATGCAGATGCAAGTTAAAAACAAACAAACGAACATAGTTACATTCAGATGATTCATCTAGATGTATAGACGAAATAGAGAAACGAACAACATCCAGATGCTCCATCTGGATAAGGCATCTGGATGGATCATCTGGATGCATCTTTCAGATGTACAAACGAACAGGGCCTCACTAGTTAAACGTCTACGCCTACGCGCGCGCACTTTTTTAGTATTGCAAAAATAAAACTAGTTTATGTTACATACTACTAATTAATTTAATTTAATCAAGAGATAATTTGCTCAAACACTATATTGAGACCCTTAATTAGAGAAATACACACGATGTGACATAATTAAATTTAATGATCAATTTACCCTTCTTTTTACAAGCATGTGACTCTCTCTCACCTGACACATTCTCTCTCCTGACCCTCTCTTTCTTTCGATTCTTTTTCTTTCTCATCCTCAAACTCTCTTATCAAATTAATACCATCATTTTTTGTGTAAAAATTTATTGTTGCGAAAAAATTTATTACTATTTTACTACTATTCTTATGAATCTAAATTATTTTAATTACACCACATTCTGAAAAAGTCAGCATTGAAGTTTTTTTTTAAAATCGCCGAGATGTTAACACTTATGTTAGCTGTTAACAAATAATGTAGATATCAAAAAAAGTGTTAACTGTTAACAAATACATGTACCGGATGTATTAACAGAGGCGTTAACTGTTAACAAATTTTGTAAATGTTAATAGATATGTTAGTTGTTAACAAGACATGTATTATAAGTGTTAATAGAGATGTTAGTTGTTAATAAATTTTGTAAATGTCAATACATGCGTTAGGTATTATATGTTAATAAATAAATATTCTTGAAGTTTCATTTATCTATCAAAATGAGTAAAATTAAAATTCATTTACATATAAAATTGTAGATGAGAAAAAAAATCAAGAAAAAATAGTGTAAAAAGAAAGAAATGAATATGACAAAGAAATGTGTGGTTTAAAAAAAGAGATGAATAATAGTTGGAGAGAGAGTGTCAGATATAGACAATAAGATTCAGAAGGACATTTTTGTCCAACACCAACCAAATTGTAGAAAAGGTTACCTTAATGTCAACTCATGTGCATTTGCCTAATATAGACTTCAATTTTGGGCATTTGCCTAATTCTCTCTTTAATCAAATCGTCAAAAATAGAATAATTCACGTCATTACTAATGATTTCTTCTAACATATCTCAAAATGACGTTTTTTCTTTACATGTGTAAACGTCGAAAGTATTTTGATGGCTTACACTTATACTTCAAATACAAGATATTCATTTAGTGGATAGTGTCTCTTTGATTATTGCGTTTTATATACTACAACATGGAATTCTATTTGTTGCGTTTTATATACTACAACATGAAATTCTATTTAATGGCTAGTATCTATTTTTTAACGACCTAGCTAGCTAGCGCAACATAAAATTATATTTAGGTCCCCAACATCTACTTGCCAGATATGGAGCAAACGGAGCATACATACCATGCATTACTACTTCAGGCACTAGCCATTAATCAAGTTGTCCTCTTAATGGTATATATGCACAATATCAAGAAGCGTACGGACAGAGAGTAACCCTATGCAAATATCGCAGCATGGCCATGGGACGTTGAGATTAAGTATTTAAGTTTATGTAAATCGAACCTACCAGCAATGAATCAACTATTAGACAAAGAAATCGTTTCCAACTTCTTCTTATGAATTATCTAAATACTTAACTAATCTGAGACTTTTTGAAAAACAAAAGGTGTTAATCATACGCAGTTCTATATAACAACTTTGCTATTGGAATATCGTGCCCGCAGCATACAAGCACATTCTCGCTCTCATTGAATACAACAATCAAAAAGGAAGAGACAAGGGTCAAAACAAGATTTAAAGTTCACAAAGCGATAGAGAAATGATAATATTAGTCTGAAATCATTGTTGTGTGGGGACACATTGACCTCCTTTTCTTTCTACATGTTGGGGGCAAGCTGTTTTCATTGCCCAACATTTTGTTTTACCGCTACAAATATACTTTTTCACAATAATAATCTTTAGTTATTGTCTTTTCATTCTTTTTTTCTCTAGTTTTCCACACATAAATTATTAAAAATAGATCATTTAATGATTAAAAATTTTCAATAACTAAAAATCATCTAAATTAATTCTTACAGTTTATCAATATTAACTAAATATAAATTCAGAGTTGCTCAAAAATAAACTAAATATAAATTCAGTTAAAAAAACTAAATATATAGAATGAAGAGAATGCATGATTCAATCGAAAAGAAGAATATAAGTGTAAATAGCACTAAGATTATCTTCACTTTCGTTAGCTTTATTTTTCCATACAAAAAAAAAACTAATAATTTATGGCAAGTCATTATATGGTTCACGAGATGCGTATGGTACCATGATAGTGATAACATATTTTAAAAAGGAGAAGACCAGTAGAAGAGACAAAAAGGCAGAAACACACATTCTCCACAACAATTCAATTATTTACATTTTTGTATAGTAAAAAGAATAATCACAAAGATTTTTTGGTCTCTTCCCAATTTGAAAAACTCCGGCTTTCGACAGACCTACATGATACATCATTTTAGCCTTTAATTAATTTTGTAGCTACATGGCGTGCTCTACATTCAAAAAATTACAAGTCTTTTTTTTTTAACTGGAAAAGAAATTACAAATCTTTACTATTGGTGTTTTGCATGTGGCTGATTTGTAAGCTTTGATGTTTTAGATTCAACTAATGTATTTTAATTTTAATTTAATTTACATATAAATTAACATATAAAAATATGAGTGAATAAACTTTATTGAAAACAAATAAGACTTTAAAAAATTGTGAACAAAACCAAAAAGTAACAGGAAAAGAGTAAGTATTTTTTTAATATACGTGAACAATCTAAAATGTCATTCTCTTAAATACATAATAATACATTTGAGGGTTCCCATTTTATTAGCGACAATTTTATTTGATTAACGAATCAAATTTCAGTATTGCTAGTTATATACATTGTATTGGGTTTTTTCCTCCCGTAGACTATATTAAATTGTTTATTGATATAAATTAGTCAATTTTTGACAGTAAAATAACAAAATATATTAAAAACAAAATTTCATATCAGAATTTTGAAGAGATGTAATATATAATTAAAATAATTGAATCCATTCAACACCAACTGAATTTGAGTTAGTAGCTCGTATGAGTTAATATCGTATGGAAGTCTAATCCATAATTAATCGAGTACAAAATTGACTATGGCGATCTTTACCAAAACTAATAATAAAAGAAATCTCAGTTTTATTATGTGTATTTGGGATAAAATCATACGTCGAAAATTGGAACAAATCTTAAATAATATTCAAATGAAATTAACCATTTTATTTATCACCAATTTGCTTTGAATTGCAACATTATCTTAACTTAATAACACAAACAGAGGGCTGACAAAGAAAAAAAAAACACAGAGGCAACATACAAAATTTTAAATTTAGAGTCATGTTTTGTTAACGAGTTAAAATGTGCTTAATTTGATATTTAATATATGTTTTTTTAGATTTAATATATGTGTTAATTGCTTGCACCCTTTCATAATTAAGTATATATGCATATACAAGTATATAGTTGAATTATGAGATGTATCTTTTGTTAAAAAAAATTGTATCTTTTGTTTTAAACAATACTAAACGTAAACGTATAACTACGTATTATAAGATTTTACATGATGAACGACGAGTTGATATATTTTGATGACGTGTGGCTGAGCATTAAGGAACGACATACAATTCGTTTTTCCTAAATAATGAAACAAATCGAGGAAAAAGAAAGATAAATCAAGAACGGAGAAAATTCGTGTCACACGTGAAAAAAGTAAAGATTTAATATAGGCTCTGTTTGTTGAAAAAATATATTCAAAGAGAAAATAAAATTGGAAAAGAAAAAGTGTAAAAGCAGTGTTTTTTTTTTTTGCTAAATTTTGGAAAGTGTAAAAGAAGTTGAGAAGATATTACCACCTAAAGCTTGACGACAATTGTTAAAAACGAATCAAAATATAATGCGAGTGATACAAATGCATTGTCACATGTAAATTTTTTCGTGATATAAAAGGGAATTATGGAACGTAGTAGACGACAAAATTCATATTCTCATCACAACTATAACAATGTGCCTGATGTAAAAACTACATTTTATAACAGAAGTATTTCTATTTTAAAAAAACAAATATTTATTGATTTGATTTCGAAGTAAAAACAAAAAGTTTCCATAATCGTCATTTATTGGGTTCTACACATTTTCCTTATCAAGATTGTTGTATGTGCAGAATAGGAACGGTGAAAGCTTTTGGCGACGTGGTGGCATCCCAGGTGCTCAGAGTGGAAGCAGGTAGCTTTTAGTTCTGGTGTTACTGCTGCACCAGGTTTTATTGGTGCGTGTAATGCAGTTCCTCCTTGATCAAAGTTATAACTTATAACCTCTATTAATAAATTCAATCCTAAGCAATCTCCATCATAGTAGTATATGTGATTTACCCAAAATGCAACCAACTCAGTAATTATAGAAGAGAAAGAACATCTTTAATTATTTTACTGCGAAACATATATACTAATAAATTAACACATTACTAAGGCATAAACATTGCAAAAGCCTCAAGTTTATTTCTCTTCTCTTCATTGCATCCCATGCAGTCAAATGTCATGAATACCCTTCACATACATGCTCTTACCAAGCCATGACAAGGCGAGGGCACTCACGACATTTCGTATATGCAACGAGGAGCTTAATACAAAGATTGTTCTCAAAGTTTAAAAAGACTGTAATAATATTTAAAACGGTAAGCTCCGATCACGGAGAGGCTACAATTGCCCATGGCAGATGCAAAATCGGTTTCTCCTTCTTCGTCTTCTTCACCGGAGGTTGATTCAGCTCCGGCGACGGAGACAGTGACCACGAATCGTTTGAGCTTTCGTCGCTGTTGAAAGGGTTTGAATCGATGACGCAGCTTGGGGAGCTCGACGATGGTGATTCGAGATTCTTTCTTTTCTTGGAAGAATGGGTTTCGATCTGTAAATCGATACGATCCTGGAGGATGAGATTGTAGCAAGATTCAACCTTTTCCTGTTGAATGCATATAAAGTGTTCGTGAAAATGCCTGAGTGAAAACAGAGTTTTATTTATGGAGTGATTGGAATCTAACCTTGGTTATGTTAAGGGCGTTGAGGAGATTGGTTTGGCGTGAAAGAGGGTCAAAGGGCTCAACTTGGTCTATGACTCGCATCATGGTGGCTGCGGCAACAATTGATGGGCGGTAGCCGACAAATCTTGAGTCTGACAAAGAACAAAACAAGAATTTAAGATTACTGAGATTTGAGTAGATTATAAAAGGGTTTATCTTTTTGTCGTTTACGGACCTGAGATTACAGAGAGGAGGAGATGGTGGCATATGTTGAGGAAATCCCAGTGAGCATTGTTCTTAAGCCCCAATCTCCTGATGATGTGGTCAAGAAACGAAAGTGGAGTGACGAGATGCATCTTCCATTGGAGAGTGGACAGAATCAGCAACTCCATTCTCTGTATGGTTTTTGCCTCAAACACATACTTTGTCTCCTCCACCTACAAACACACCCAAAAAACAGAGAGATTGAGAACACAAGTGAAAGAACTAAACTTTTAAGGTAAATGATGTAGAGTATTATCATTTACTTGGAAGTCTAGAAGAAGAGGGACATGGGTTTCTTCGACTTTAGCAGCTAGAGAGAGACAAGCAACAGAAACGAGCTGAAGCATCCATGGTTTGTCTCTCTGTAAGCTGTAGCTACATATGAACTTGTCGAGATAAGTTATGGCTAAAACAGCTGCTAAAGTAGAGAACCCATAATGAGAGTTGACTCTCAGAATCCAACCCACTGCTTCTTTACGATCCGTGGCGAGATAAACATCGTCCAGACAGCTGAGTTCTTGTTCTTCTTCTTTGGAGAAGAGAGTGACCAGATCTTCGTCTTGCCAGAACAAATCTTGCTCCAGAAGAACGAATGGAGAAGAAGAAGAATAGGAAGAGTTGTCTTCAACTACTTCTTCTTCTTCATCTTCCCATTTCTCTTCCTCGCAGTAGAGAGCATCAAGAAGAAAAGAAGTGCTATGCTCTTCTCTACCTTCTTCCTCCTTTCGAATAGCCATTCTTCTAAGTAGTAGACACAAGAATGAGAAGAAAAGATCTTCCTCCTTGTTGATGTTTCTCTTTTGGTTAGCTCAGGGCAGTAGGATAAGATGATAGAGAGAAAATCTCATCTTCCTCTCTCTATGGAAACGTGCAGAGATTAGCTTAGCTGTAGAGGGACTACAAAAGAGAGACTAGAGAGAGAGAGAGAAAAGCTGGAAGTGGGAAGGAGAGGGAAAAGAAGAAGACTGATTTATGAGAGAATGCGATATGGTTTTTCACATTTGTCTTTTTTTACTCGCACAATATCTTTATTTGTTCTTATGATATTAAATGTGTCGTTTCTTTATGTATTTTTTCCTTTACTTTTTTTTTTTTGTATTTTTGTGTGTAATTTCTTTTTAGGTTTCCCGCTTTACCCACTTGTACTCATTGTAGAGATCGAGAAACCAAAGTGCAGTAAAAATCTGTGGGCTAAATAATCTAAATTTTAACATTGACCAGATAGACCCTAATATTTGATTTAAAAAACCTGAGAAGTGCGATTATTAGGTGGAGTTAAAAAAACAGCACATATAAACCAGCTCTTAAAGAATTTTGACTGAAGATGATGGATGAACCACACACACGACACAATGCTAAACAAAAGAGAGGTTTCAAGGTAATAATTAAACTATTTTGCTAGAAAATCTACAAGCTCGCTTAATAATATGACAAGATTCAGAACTTCTCAATGAGTTTCACTGACCATAGCAAAATAACGCTATGTTTTGCAAAGGTCAACAACAACATCACAGGGAAGATACAAGAATGAAAAATAAAAAGAATTTAAATTCAAGTCTCTAGAAAATATAAATAGCATCATCACTAGAAGCATCTATACATCATCAACACTTTCCGTCGACTCTAAACGCCGGAGGCTTTAGTACGGAGGAGGCGGGTATTGTCCTGGATAGGAACCTGGAAAACAAGAATATATACCGACCAACAATGAAACTGTTAAGAGATCTTGTATAAAGAATGATACAAGAAACACACCCAAATTCACATAAATTTTACTATATGCAAATTGAAAACGTAAAAGCAGACGGAACTAAACACAAAAGCAAGAACATTTGTACATACCTTGTGGGTAATATGGTGATTGTTGAGGAGGGTAAGTTGAGGATGGTGGAGGATAACCTGAAGGACCAGGAGGGTAAGCTGCAGGGGCAGGAGGGTAAGCCGAGGCTGAGGAAGGAGGATAGGCAGAAGGTTGAGGAGGATAAGCTGAAGCTGGTGGGTAAGCTGATTGCGGCTGAGAGTATTGTACTTGTGGGTACAGAGATGGTCCAGAGTATGGTGCTGAGTAGTGAGGTACTTGAGGCGCATACGGTGATGCTAAATGCGCAGAACCATAATTTTGTTTCTGCATACAAAGAACCAAGTGTATGTTTTAGCCTTTTATTCTTTTGTCAATAAACACGATCGAGCCGGTAACTAGCGTTGCTAATTGAGCATTTATGTTACCTTTGCGGCTGCATAATGCAGTATGAGTCTTACTTCTCCCGCATATCTGCAAGATAGAAATGGTGATGCATTTTCAGAAGATTTATAATCATATAACTAATCTACATATGAGTATATACTTCTTATGTGTATAAAGAGGACTACTTGAAGATGCTCTCATCTTATGAGTGCTTTTCACTTTATATCGGGAAGGAAAGTTAATAATAACTCAAAATTAACAAAGAAATGCAATAACAGCTTGTATTAATTAATTAACACCAAAGATGACAAGAAACTACACATAACCACTCTTACAAGTGACAAAGACCGTGCTTCCATGTCAACAGCAAGAGCTACAACTTCACTCAAGTGGAAAGCACAGGGCACACGAGTATAGCAAGGCACACACAAAACCACATGAAAAGTTCTATTGATAATTGGCAAGTCCAACACCAAGATCACGCAGAGCAAACGTAATTACAAAACATGATATAATCAATGCAAAAAGGAACAAAAAACACTAGAGAAACCAATGTTGTTACCTCCCATTTTTACTCTGCAGAGTCCAGGTACAGTCGTCGTATCCTTCAGAAAGAGCCTTCTGCAATTTAATCCTGATCACAACAAACATACATACATACAGAAGACAAAAGACTCAATTTCCAAATCCAAATCAAGAAAATTTCCAAAGCACAAACACATGACAAAATCACATACGTAGCATTCCCAATGAAGTCATCAGTGGAGAGTGTGTTGCTATTCCATACAACTACCTTAAGATCCCTAAGACCTTCAAGCATAGTGAACATAAACTTCTCTTGGAACACTGCGTTCTTTCCACCATCTGAAAAAAAACAAAGAAACCCATCAAAAAAATTCAAAGATGAGTAAGCTTTTCAAACCTTTTTAAGAGTTCAAGAAAGGCTAAATGTTAACCTGTGCATGTTCTTGTACGGTGCCTTGTGCTGCTATACTCGAGGACAACATATGGGTCTTGCCTCGAAAACCATTCAGTGTCTTTTAGTTTCTGGCATCCAACAACTGAAACCAAGCAAATCACATAAGCAAATTTAAGATCCAATAAACAGAGTATTCATTCTCCAGTGAACATTGAGTTAGAAAATGGAGGATGAGAAAGGCACGAACCAGTGACCTCAAGAACCTGGCCTTGAATACTCATCATCGACATGAATTGGATTGAAGAGATTCTATTTGCTTGAGAAATACAGAGAGATTAGGGTTTGATTAAAGAACAAGAGCTTGAAGAAAATATAAGGGTGGAAGCTGAATCTAGAGATGGTCCGTCTTTATATATAGAAATAATTTGACTTTGAATTTCGGAGAAGTTGTGGCGCGGACGGTTGGTTACTTTTGACTTTACATGGCTTGAGGAGGTTTACGCGTTTCTTATACAATGTTTTCTTTTTGAATTATATACTTTTGTTTCTATTTAAGGAAAGACTGCCATCTATAACTAAATTAAAATGTGTTATTTATTTAAATGATACTTATTTAATAACATCATTTACAGATGAGTTAATTACTAAGGTTTTATTATCTGAAATAATCTATACTAGGTGTTTTGCCCGCACTTGCGGGTTTAATAATTTTCTAATATCTATAAACAAATATAATCAGTTTAAATAAATTATAATAAATCATTGTTCATACACTCAAAATATTTAATAATAATCTAAACAAATTCTTTCTATATATAAAATTTTTCATCATCATATAAATAATTGTCATACACAAATTAAATGTGAAAATATTCATAAATTTAAAATACTTAGTAATAAATTAATATCATTTTTAGACATAACAAAAAGGTATAATAAAATTATCTTTAGTAATGTAAACTATCTATACATAAATTATTTGCGAATTATTTTTTCATAACTAAATATATATTAACAAATATAATTATTTTTCAAGGTTAATACAGACTTATAACAGAATTATAAAAAATTAGATAATGATAATTATCAAATTCATGAAATTCGTTTTTAATTTAGAATTAATTATATATTAACAAATATAATTATTTTAAATATAATTATTTTCAATGTTGATAAAGACATAATATAAAAAATTAAATAAGGATGATTATCAAATAAATGAAATTCGTTTTTAATTTATAATTAATGGTATATTACTAAAAAATATAATTATATTTCAAGGTTAATAAAGATTTTATAACCCAATATAAAATAGTTTTAGATAAAGATAAATCTAAAATCATTGAAATTCGTTTTTTACTTATGTTTAATTATATAATGAATTTTTTAATTATTATATAATAATAAATCTTTTTTTGGTCAAATGGTAATAACTATTAATCATTATATAGTAATAAATCTAGTTAGTCATTAAGTTTATGTTTGCTTTGTCATTAAAGGTAGTAAAAATCATAAGAACATGACAATTAGAATTACTATCCTTAATGGTGAATCAAACATAAACTTAATGACTAATTAGATTTATTACTATATAATTAATAATTCGATTTATTATAATCATTAGTCTAGATAATGATAATCATCAAATCATAAGAAACATGAAAATAAGATTTGTTTCTAATTATTATGTAGTAACAGATCTAATTAGTCATTATATATTAATAAATCCAATTAGTCATTAAATTTATATTTGCTTTGTCATTAAAGGTAGTAAATCTAATTAATATACTGTTCATAATTATATAATAATAATTTATTGAGTCATTAAATAAGGATAATAATTAATCATTAATCAAAATCATAAAACATGATAAAAGAATTATAATTACATAAAATCATGGAGAATAAGATAAATCAGCAAATTCACCTTTTTAAATATAATTAATTTATTTTTATTTATATATTAATTCAGTTTTAGTTTATGGCTTATTAATATCAACTATTTTTAGATAATAATAGTCATCAAATCAGTGAAATTTGTTTCTAATTTATGATTGATTATATATTAATTAAATATATTTTCTAATAACAACACAATATTTATAAGAATTATCTTTTTATTTTATTTTATTTTTAAATATATATTTAAATTATGGATAATTCTTATCATTATTATTAATTTAAATCATTTATCTAATCAAATAAATATAAATTCGTTTTTTATTTTTGGCTGATTTATATATTTTATCCATTAAGGGTATAAACGATATTAATCACTCCAACTTTTAACGTGCAAGCTCCGTTGCGAAAAATTACTTTGCAAATTTAAGTGAATTATCTGATTTGTAATTTCTCCATAATTTAGATAATTTTGATTATTTGTCATATTTTTAATAATTTCATATAAAATTTATTATAAATTTAAAACGAATTTATATTAATAATTTTATATTTTTCTAAAATAAGATAATTCATATATTATGTCGTTATGTTGAAAATATATTTCCTATTATAAAACTTGATATTAAGATATAAAAATTATACTAAAAGCGAATTTGTTGATTTGTCTTCATGTTTGTAGATAATTTTGATCATTTATCAGAATTACTCTAATTTTTTATTATTGATTATATAATTAAAACTTCTAACAATATGAAATTTTAGAAAATAAGTTAATTCTTATTTATTATGCTGTTATCTCGAAAATATATTTTTCTGTTATAAAATTTAAAATTAACATGTAAAAAAATCTATACAATTATTTAAAAAATAAATTTAATGCTTGTTGATTTGTCATATTTTCCATGATTTTAGGTAATTTTGATAGTTTATCATAATTTCTCTAATTTTATATATAATTTATTATATATTTAAAATAAATTTATATTAATAGCATCATATTCTTAGAAAATAAGATATTTCTTATGTATTAAGTTGTTCTCTTGAAAATATATTTTTCTATTAGAAATTTAAAATTAAGATATAAAATGTTGTAGTTATTTTATAATTGATATAAATTTACAGTAATAATACATAAAAATTAACTTATTTTCTAAAATATCATATTATTAATATAAATTAGTTTTAATTATATAATCAATAATAAACAAAATTATAGAAATTCTGATAAATGATCAAAATTACCTAGGATCATGGAGACAAATCTCAAATTCACTTTCAAATAATTGTTTTGATTATTTATATTTAATTATGATTTATATTTAATTCTTAATAATATAATTTTTATATCCTAATTTTAAGTTTTATAATAGGAAAATATATTTTCAACATAACAGCATAATACATAATAATATCTTATTTTAGAAAATATCAAATTATTAACATAAATTCGGTTAATTTATATTTAAATATTCAATTATTAATATAATTTCATTTAAGATAAGTATAAAAGTCTTTATATCTTAATTTAAAATTTCAGTTTTATAAATAAAAATATATTTCAAGATAATAACATAATTCAATAACAACATAATTCACAAGAATTATCTTATTTTCTAAAAATATGATATATTCTTATAATTTGTTTTATTTATAAATAAAATATATAGAAATATTAAAAATTTGATAAATAAATAAAATTACCTAAACTTATAGAGAACATGACAACTAAGCAAATTTATAGAAAATAAGATAATTCATATATAATATATATATATATATAGAGATATTAAAAATATGATAAATAAATAAAATTACCTAAACTTGTGGAGAACATAACAATTAAGCAAATTTGCTTCTTGAATAATAGTATAGAAGATTCGTTTTATTTATAAATAAAATATATATAACTATTAGAAATATGATAAATAAATAAAATTACCTAAACTTATGGAGAACATGACAACTAAACAAATTTACTTCTTAAATAATAGTTACTAAGGTTTTATTATCTGAAATAATCTATTTTTGTTTTTTTTTTTTTTTTTGTCTCTGATTAGGATTCGCACAAAAGAGACGGCGATATTTGGCGACTATAATAGATAAGACCGACCGAAGAAAGTATACATTTTAGTCCAATACTCAAAATGCATTTAACATCAATTCGAGTTTAATTGGCAACAATAATAATAAATGCAGTCTTTGTAGACCAAGCAACCACGAAGACGATATATACCATTTCCAAGCTTACCAGATAACTGTACAATACTTTTATGGTTGATCTAGAAACTAACCTATAAAACTATTATATCGTGGAACAAGCCATGTACTTGTATATACAAAGAAGCCGCCAACTGGAAATAGCACTTCTTTGTTGAAATGGTTTTATTCAACGTCACAAACAGTTCAAAGAATCTTCGTTTCTCATGTTGAAATTAGCAATTTTATTTTGAAATGGGTTTTAATCATAAGTCCCAAGCATTTCAAAGAATTGCTACGTTAAGCAAGAAAAAGATAAAGTGAACAATCTCTTCTTCTTTTCCTTCTTTTCTAGCTAATTATAGACAGTGTAAAGATTCAAACTTAAAAGTTCATAATATAATAATCAAAACATGTTCGGTACTGATACAAAATAAGATAAAAGCTGAGAATTACTTGTTGGAATCATCATGTTTTAGATAGGATGCTTCAAGCAGAATTTACGAACGTATGTATCCTCACGGATAGTAAGGAATATTCGCTTCTCATGTTTAAGGTTACAAGAAAAGATACTAACCAATCATTTTCGAAATCCGTAGATTACATATATATATATATATCATTTTCTGTTGCATCTGAACGTGTGTTAAATTTTTGTGCCCCAGTAAAAATCATGTAACCGGAGGTGTTAAAAAGATAAATTCACTATAAAATTGAAATCTGGGGTGTGGAGACCTTTGGCTCCGCGCAGGTATGGTTTTCGGGGTCTCAATCGGGTTTCGATTTGGTCCAATCGGATCTCAGTTTTTTTGGGTTTATCAAAATTAGCCCTATTCGGATTATTTGATAGTTTGATCCGAGGTCGATTCAGTTCTATCGGATTCAAGTCAGAGTTAGTAAATCTTTAAAGAACTTGTATAACCCGTTATACTTTAGGATTCGGGTCCCAATCGGTACTTTGGTTTAAAAATACATGATTTGTACCTATTTTGTAACCAAAACATAAATAAAATCGGTTCTTCGGATTTAAAATACCTGGTGTGTAACTATTTTGTAACCAAAACATAAGTAAATTTGATTTAAAAATAAGAAAGAAACATCAAACGTGATCATTCAAAATCAATGAAAGTTAAACATAGGTATTAATAGAAAGAAAACCAAATAAATGAAAGCATAAAACGAAAACCAAATTCTTAAGAAATGAGAAACATTATTCAATAAAAACAAAACTTTAATCTAAAAATTTCAAGTTTCAACAGTCACTTTCGACCATCAACCTTCAACCTTCATGTAACAGATAATTATTTTAGATGTTTAGTAATATCTTAAAGTATTTTGGATATATATATATTAGGAATTAAGATCATATTCGGTACACGTTCCTATTAAAAAATTTGAATGTTTCAGGTTCTATCGGATATCCATTTAATTTCGGGTTCGGTTCAGATAATACCCATAACCCGAAATACTATAAAACAAGATCCATTTGATATTTAAGTCGGGCTCGGATCGATTCAGATTCATTTTTATCGGATCGGGTTAGGTTCGATTTTCCAGGTTCGGTTTATTTGCCTAGCCCTAGCCTTGCGGTACAAGTACGGCTTTTAGATTTAAAAATTTTTACTTTTTCTAATAAATTATTCATGAAAAAAAAGAAATTGAGTTATATAAATATGAGTTACAAGATTATCTAATTATTCATTCACACAATAATATACAAACCTTAAACAAGTATTTGCCTCAATACGTTTTTGTTCTCTTTGCTTTTGTCAAGTTTTCATACATGTATGATTCAAAGAGCTGCATAAAGAGAAATATACCAAGCCCCTATATTCTCCCAAGTGTTTCCCACTGCTTGTAACAGCAGCCTGTGATGGATGTAGCTCATCGTTGTCCCAAATGTAGGAGTCTTTTTCTTTGTTGGGTTCTTGCAATTCCTTGTCGTATTCGTCGGGCATGAGGATTAATTTTGCATTAACATGACGAAACAAACCAAAAGATTGATGAAACTAAAGGCCTGGGCGGATGAAATCGTATTGGATTGTTGTATAATTGAATAAGTTTTACATTCATTAAGAAAATAGTACCGGATATAATTGTCAATCGAAGAAAAATTCCTAAACCGGAGCATTTCGGTTTAGGCCCATGAAGGTTTTAGCTAATCAACGAAAAGCTCAGGAAGCTGAATTTATTAAAAGATCACCTCTCGTGACAGATGTGTACTTAAAAATGATTTATTCTTGGGTTCACACAATCTAATAGAATTGCATTATTTTATATTTGATATCTTTGTTAAAAGGAAACAAAATCTTATTAAGTTATATTGTGTGTTTTAAATATAAAAATATAAAAAATAATAAAAAATAATAATTAAAAAAAACAAAAATAATTATTTAAAAAAAAAATATTTTAACATTACTTAGCTAAATCACAAATCTTTGGATAAATCTATAAAAAAATTAGTGTTTATGATTTATCAAAGGGTTTAGGGTTTAGGATTAGAGTTTATGATTTAGTGTTTATGATTTATCCAAGGGTTTAGGGGTTAGGATTAGAGTTTAGGGTTTAGTGTTTATGATTTATCCAAGGATTTAGAGTTAGGATTAGAGTTTAGGGTTTAGTATTAAAATATTTTTTTAAAGAATTATTTTCGTTTTTATTAATTATTATTATTATTTATTTATTTTTTGTATTTTTATTTTTAAAAACATAATATAACTTAACAAGATTTTGTTTTTTTTTTTAAAAGATATCAAATATGAAATGATGCAATCCTATTGGATGATTAATTTAGAGATTCACCATATAGGGTGAACCCAAGAATAACTCCTTAAAAATTGCGGTGAGTTCCATCTTGAGACAAGTAGAATCACATGGGCTAAGAGATTAAATGTTTCTTCTAGAAGAAAATTTAGACAACTACTAGAAGAAAACTGACAAATGCCATGACGATAATTTAACTTTAAACTTCCCAAGCTTATCCCATGTCGTCAAAGTATATTTGACAGAAAAGTCTTTGTATTAATTTTCTCGTACAACTACTCTGAAAATTCTATCGAGTTAAAGTCAAGATTATAATTAATGGCCCTAAAAAGATGGTGTTTCCACATATTAATTAGTATTTTTATATACACATTCGTATCTCCCCATCCTTGAGCATCCAAAGTTCAAATAAAAACTGATAGAAACGTTTCTCCTCGTCTCTGGAAAATCAACATCTTGTTTTCTCCGCAGAAAAACATGGGAACTTCTGGCGAACCTTCAAAGCTCCACATCTTCCTCTTCCCTTACATGGCTCATGGCCACATGATACCAACTCTTGACATGGCCAAGCTCTTTGCCACCAAAGGAGCCAAATCCACTATCCTAACGACACCTCTCAACGCCAACATCCTCGAGAAACCCATCAAATCATTCAACCAGGACAACCCTGGACTCGAAGACATCACTATCCATATCCTAGATTTCCCTTGCACAGAGCTAGGTTTGCCCCAAGGATGCGAGAACACCGATTTCTTCTTCTCTAATCCTGACCTAAACACAGGTGACTTGAACCGAAAGTTTTTATTTTCAATGGAATATTTCAAAGAGCAGTTAGAGCAGCTTCTTGAGACAGTGAGACCAGACTGTCTTGTCGCCAATATGTTCCTCCCTTGGGCGACTAAAGTCGCTGAGAAGTTTGGTGTACCTAGACTTGTGTTCCACGACCAGACTTCTCTTTATGTGCTTCTCATTGCTTAAGACTCCACAAGCCTTACGAGAAAGTTGCTTCGAGTTCTGAGCCCTTTGTGATCCCTGAACTCCCGGGAGATATTGTGATCACAGAGGAACAGGTTATAGAGAAAGAAGAAGAGTCTTTGATGGGGAAGTTTATGAAGGAACTGAGAGATTCAGAGAGAAGTAGCTTTGGTGTGTTGGTGAACAGCTTCCACGAGCTTGAACCTGCCTACTCCGATTTTTACAAGAGTTCTGTGGCCAAAAGGGCTTGGAGTATCGGTCCGCTTTCTTTAGGGAACAGAGAGTTCAAGGAGAAAGCAGAGAGGGGTAAAAAGGCTAGCATCGATGAGCATGAATGTTTGAAATGGCTTGATTCCAAAAAACGTGAATCAGTGATTTACTTGTCCTTTGGAACTATGTTGAGCTTCAACAACGAGCAGCTGATTGAGATTGCAGCTGGCTTGGAAATGTCAGGACATGATTTTATATGGGTGGTTAACAAAAGTGTAAGCCAAGGTACTCATCATACATATCTTTCTAGCCGTTACTTGCAACACAATCCTCTGTTTATTTCTGAGTAAACAATGTTTTAGGATTTGATTGTAAAGACTTTTGTGTTTTGTGGTGTGATTAGGTGAGAAGGAAGAGTGGTTACCAGAGGGGTTTGAAGAGAAGACCAAAGGAAGAGGATTGATAATCCGTGGGTGGGCGCCACAAGTGCTGATACTAGAACACCAAGCAGTTGGAGGGTTTTTGACTCACTGCGGATGGAACTCACTTCTAGAAGGTGTAGCATCAGGCTTACCAATGGTGACATGGCCCATTGGAGCCGAGCAGTTCTACAACGAGAAGTTGGTAACACAAGTGTTGAAAACAGGAGTGAGTGTAGGAGTAAAGAAGATGATGAAACCTGTTGGAGATTTCATTAGCAAAGAGAAAGTGGAGAAAGCTGTAAGGGAAGTGATGGCTGGAGAAGAGATGAGGAAACGGGCTAAGCAGTTAGCTGATATGGCGAAAGATGCGGTGAGAGAAGGTGGATCTTCAGATATTGAGGTGAATAGGTTGATGGAAGAGCTTAAGTTGGTTAGGTTGCAAAGAGAAGAGGAAAAAAGAAGTTGATCTTTTTGTCTAAGTTTAGGAACAAATGTTATTGAACAACAACAATGCTTTTGTGCTGGTTTGAGTTACCTTTTCGAATCAGGACTGTTTAGTATGTTGTTCTACTATACTATTTATTCTAATGTCACATGTTTAGCTTAGTTTGAGAGTATTTTAAAGTTCTGTATTCTGTTATGTGAAAAATAATAACTTAATAGAACCATTGTATCTTTGCATTGTAACTTCATCCAAGGTCATTATCTCACATAGAAAGGATCTTGATTAGAGGTCTCCCAGTTTTAGTAACCGTTATGATGAAACTAAAATTACATGTTGTGGTTTTTGGATTGGAGGAATCCTCCAAAGCCAGGAAGCATTTGTTTTGTTTCCCAAAATTTAAATAATTAACATGTATTCAGCCCCCAATTAATTTTTTAAACTATATATATCTATTGATTATTTAACTTCTGATTCATAATTGTTTTAAGCTAAGAGGCACGTGAAGTTGAGTTCTTGAGCCATCTAAACACAAACCACTTCATCAGTTCCGTCTTCTAATATTGTTCGTTCGGTTTAAGCGAAGAGCATGAACCATAATGATCCCACCAACATTTGGTACACACCAACATCACTCCTAACCTTTTTAATTAAAATAATATTTTAGTTACAAAACTTTACTCGAGTTGCATCAAACTATCTCTCTATATCACATACAGTATATTTATTATAGTCTGCAATTTTTGTGCAGGGCTTGTAGAATTGTATAAAAGCTTTTTCCTTTCTTGCGATCAGTGACTTCAATAAAAGACAATTCATTATCAATAATATAAGGATAATGTTTCATCTTTTTCTCTCGAATCTCCATATGGTGAATGACAATTTGTCTTCTTTATAAGAATTCTTAACTGGTGGACCATCTCAACCCACATGCTACGAACTTATGAACTTACCTTTCTCTAATATAAAGTCTAAAGACCCAGTGCTTCAAGAAAAAGTATTCTAGAATCATTAGATTAAACTATATGTTATGATGATTAAGACGCTAGGCGAGAAGACAATTCTAAATAATTAGTGAAGACTCAAATGGTATCTCGAGAGTTTACAAGTCTTTTCTTTTTTGGTTCAGCCGACAAAGAATAAAAAGTTTGGCTCCAAAAGATCTTGAAAAGTGATCCTATATTCCGACAACTGTGACAAATTGACAGAGGAAGCACCAATGAAACCAAAACAAGTTACGTATGCAAATACGTCAGAACCCATTACCCAAATGATCTCGCAAGAATCCAAACTAACGAGTGGACAGAGGATTTATGCATTATATATAGAAATCAAATAACTGTAATAATAAATATTATCCTTAAGACTGGACAAGACTCCTACCTAGAACCTTCAACACGTTAAAATAAAAATATTTTCAGATTTTCTACACAAAAATCAACATATTTTTTCTCTACGAGGTTGAGAATCTTTTCAGATTTTTCTACTCAAATTTCTCAGAGCAAAAACTCATTGTCTTTGCAACCAAAGCTAGACAAACATGAGTAGTAATCCACAGCACAAGCTCCATGTTATGTTCTTCCCTATGATGGCTTATGGCCACATGATACCAACTCTAGACATGGCTAAGCTTCTCTCTAGCAGAGGAGCCAAGTCCACTATCATCACCACACCTCTCAACTCCAAGATCCTCCAGAAACCCATCGACACATTCAAGAACCTGAATCCCAATCTTGAAATCGATATCGAGATCTTCGATTTCCCTTGCGTGGAGCTAGGGTTACCAGAAGGATGCGAGAACGTTGATTTCTTCTCCTCAGACACCAATGTCGATGGTAACTACATGACCTTAAAGTTCTTTTTGTCGACAAGTTTCTTCAAAGATCAGCTCGAGGTACTCCTCAAGAAGACAAGACCTGACTGTCTTATAGCCGATATGTTCTTTCCATGGGCTACCGAAGCTGCTGAGAAGTCTCATGTGCCAAGACTTGTGTTCCACGGCACTGGCTACTTCTCTTTATGTGCTGGTTACTGCCTCAGAGTGCATAAACCACAGAACAAAGTAGCTTCGATTTGTGAGCCCTTTCTGATCCCCGAGCTCCCTGGGGACATAGTGATAACTCAAGAACAGATCATAGATGGAGACAATGAGTCCGAGATGGGGAAGTTCATGACTGATGTAAGAGAATCAGAACATAAGAGCTCAGGTGTCGTTGTGAACAGCTTCTACGAGCTTGAACCTGCTTACGCAGACTTTTACAAGAGATTTGTAGCCAAGAGAGCGTGGCATATCGGTCCACTCTCTGTTATAAACAGAGGATTTGAGGAGAAGGCTGAGAGAGGAAAGAAAGCTAGCATTGATGAAGCTGAATGCCTCAAATGGCTAGACTCCAAGAAACAAAATTCAGTCATTTACATTTCATTTGGGAGCGTTGCTTGCTTCAAGAACAAGCAGCTGAAAGAGATAGCTCTAGGGTTAGAAGCTTCTGGCACAAGTTTCATCTGGGTTGTAAGGGAAAACACAGGTGACAAAGAAGAATGGTTACCAGAAGGTTTTGAAGAGAGGGTCAAAGAGAGAGGGATGATAATAAGAGGATGGGCTCCACAAGTACTGATACTTGAGCACCAAGCAACAGGTGGGTTTGTGACCCACTGTGGCTGGAACTCGCTTCTTGAAGGAGTGGCTGCAGGGCTACCTATGGTGACGTGGCCTGTTGGAGCAGAGCAATTCTACAACGAGAAGTTGGTTACGCAAGTGCTCAGAATTGGAGTTAGCGTGGGAGCCACAAAGCATGTGAAAGCTATGGAAGATGATATTATTGGTAGAGAGAAAGTGGAGAAGGCGGTGAGAGAAGTGTTGGTTGGGGAAGAGGCGGAGGAGAGGCGTAGCCGGGCTGAGAAGCTGGCGATGATGGCTAAAGCTGCGGTGGAAGAAGGAGGGTCTTCTTTTAACGACCTAAACAGCTTTATAAAAGAGTTTAGCACATGATGATCTTTAATATATTGGAAATAAGACAAAAACTAATGTAATAATCAAGGAACATATGTTAATCAATCTTTCATTTTCACTTGACTGACCTAGTATGAATAATTTCCCTACGGCTCCACTAATTCTGGTACATGTTTAAATCAAGTCTTAATTACATTTGTTAAAGACTCACCAACGTTTAGAGTTTCATAAAAGAAGAACAAGAGTTAAGACAGATGTTCAACTCCAAATTTTAGCAAAAAAAGAAGAAGACAGATGTTCAATTTTAGAAAGAGTGGTGACACATACATGATCTTGTCTTGTTCCATGTTTGTGTGAGATTTGACTTTTCTTTGTAGGTATGTAACTGAAAGAATAGTTAAACTTCAGTGATGTAGATGTACAAATATTACTATCTAAATAGCATCTGAATTAGTTATTACATATTGTTATCCTATTATTAATATTTTTTTCAACACTATTGTTATCCTATTAAAATATATATTTTTGTTAAGATATATCCTCCCATTATTAGCCCTGTTCAAAAAAAGTAAAATATATATATATATATATATATATATATATATATATATATTTTGAGAACGAAGTATTGGCAACGAAGTAAAATAGCTTTTACTCGAAATATCGACATAATTGTAAATTTAGAATGGATTTGCAAGTTAAAATAAGAGTTTGGTTCTACAAGACCTCGAAAAGTGATCGTGGCTTCCAAAAATATAACAAAAAGTGACGTATGCAAAGACGTCAAGTCTATTAAACCAAAACGTCTCTTGTATATATAAACAGAGAGATGCATAAACTTGTACAATCATTCAACACGAGAGGCAAAAACAGCTCTTCTAAAAGCTTCAGAGTCTTTCATCCCTCTCAAATTTCTCGAAACATCTCATTTTCTTTTCAATCAAAGTCAAACATGACTAGTAACTCTCACAAGCTCCATGTTATGTTCTTCCCTATGATGGCTCATGGCCACATGATACCAACTCTAGACATGGCTAAGCTTTTCTCTAGCAGAGGAGCCAAATCCACTATCCTAACCACACCTATCAACGCCAAGATCCTCCAGAAACCCATCAACACATTCAAGAACCTGAATCCGAGTCTCCAAATCGAGATCCAGATCTTGGACTTTCCTTGCCTGCAGCTCGGGTTACCAGAAGGATGCGAAAACGCTGACTTCTTCACCTCAATCAACAACAGTGATGATAGACGCGCCATGATCTCCAAATTCTTTTTTGCGACCAGGTTTTTCAAAGACCAGCTCGAGAAGCTCCTTCAGACAAGGAGACCTGACTGTCTTATCGCCGACATGTTCTTCCCATGGGCTACCGAAGCTGCTGAGAAGTCCCATGTGCCAAGACTTGTGTTCCACGGCACTGGCTACTTCTCTTTATCCGCTGGTTATTGCATCAGAGTGCATAACCCACAAAAGAGAGTAGCTACAAGGAATGAGCCATTTGTGATCCCTGATCTCCCTGGGAACATTGTGATAACTCAAGGACAGATCAATGACCACGGTGAAGAAACCGAGATGGCGAAGTTTTTTGCTGAGGTTAAAGAATCAGAGGTGAAGAGCGCAGGTGTTGTTGTGAACAGCTTCTACGAGCTCGAACCTGACTACGCTGATTTTTACAAGAGTACTGTAGCGAAGAGAGTGTGGCATATAGGTCCACTCTCGGTTCAAAACAGAGGATTTGAGGAGAAGGCTGAGAGAGGAAAGAAAGCAAGCATTGATGAGGCTGAATGCCTCAAATGGCTTGACTCCAAGAAACCAGATTCAGTCGTTTACATGTCATTTGGGAGCGTGGCTAGCATCAAGAACGAGCAGTTGTTGGAGATTGCTGCAGGGTTAGAAGCTTCTGGCACAAGTTTCATCTGGGTTGTGAGGAAAAATGGTGAAAACACAGGTACTGATGATAAACAAAACCCATGCATTGATTGTTTGTTCACTATGTTTCTTATGCTCTGAAATGGAATTTGGTATGAACAGGTGAGAAAGAAGAGTGGTTACCAGAAGGGTTTGAAGAGAGGGTCAAAGGGAGAGGTATGATAATTCGAGGATGGGCTCCACAAGTTCTGATCCTTGAGCACCAAGCAACCGGTGTGTTTGTGACTCATTGCGGCTGGAACTCACTTCTTGAAGGAGTGGCTGCAGGGCTTCCGATGGTGACGTGGCCGGTTGGAGCTGAGCAGTTCTACAACGAGATATTGGTAACACAACTGCTCAAAACTGGAGTGAGCGTGGGAACGAACAATCATGCAGTCATGGGAGATTTCATTAGCAGAGAGAATGTGGATAAAGCAGTGAGGGAGGTGCTGGCTGGGAAAGAAGCTGAGGCGAGGCGTAGCCGTGCAAAGAAGCTTGCGGAGATGGCTAAAGCTGCCGTGGAGGAAGGAGGGTCTTCTTATAAAGACCTAAGCAACTTCATAGAAGAGTTTAGCTCATAGATCCAGTCATCTTGTGATTTTGAGTTGTAAACTCCTGAAATCTGGCAGATCATTAGTTTCAAGTCAGTTTGACAAATAAAAGCTCTCTGTAATTTCTTTTAAGGTTCAGTCTTTTCTTGAGTTCTTGATGAAGCCACCACTATAATGTAAGAAGCTCCATCAAATGTTGCCACATGTTCATTAGAACTTTGATTTCTTTGGTCTTTGTCATGGTAATAAGAGTACACTTGTGCTACAATAAATTTTATATATCAAATACTAATTGTCTTCTATATAAGAGGAGGATACCTGGCTGCGTCTTCAAATTGAATGCATCACAGTCAACGAGAAAAGAAGGTATCATCAGCTCCCCAACAACACCAGCTGATTCTTCTTCAGTTGCCACTACCAATAATCCCCGCAAGAACAAGAACCATCCCTAAAATGGTGGAACCGGTTTGTATCTCTCACAATGATCTCCCTCTCAACCACCTTTGAAACCAACTTGATTGCTGAATGGCAATCTCCACAAACCCGAATGTTTTTCTTTATGTGTATGGTTGAACCAGGAGGAGTGTTTAAAAGAGCAAACGCCAACGCAATTTTCTCGCTATGATACTGTAAATTCACTTCCCTCTCCTGTTGATCTACATGGACTACTACATGGCTGGTGTCTGGCACATATCCCAACTCCTTGATCTTTGCATAAATCTCTACCCACTTGCGACTAATCTCCTCCCTCTGTGGATGACATTCATCATTTGCTACAAACATGTGAATTGCGTTCTCAATCTCTACCCAACTACACGCAGGTTCTTTCTTCACTCCACTTTCCTTCATCTTCTTTCTCACTCTTGCAGCATCGTTCCATCTGCCACCTGATGCATAGATGTTATATAGTATTACATGGGGACCAGGGTCATCAGGGTCAAGTTCAAACACATGCTCGGCTGCATAGGCTCCCAAGTCCACATTCTTGTGCATCCTACAAGCATTAAGCAGAGCTTTCCAGATGGCTGCAGTGGGTTCTATTGGCATCTCTCTGATAAATCTCAGTGCCCTGTCAAGATCACCGGAACGCCCAAGAAGATCAACAATCGTGACGTAGTGCCAAGCCTTGGGTACTATCCCATCTTTCTTCATCAATTCAAAGTAATGCCACCCTTCATCTAAAAGACCAGAATGGCTACAAGCTGTAAGAACAGAGAGAAACGAGATTTCATTGGGAGTACTCCCATCCCTTCTCATTTCTTCAAACAAAAACACTGCTTCTCTTCCAAGTCCATGTTGAGCATAAGCAGTTAGGAGCGAGTTCCAAGACACCACATCTCTTTTAGCCAACCTATCAAATATCTTTCTCGCGTCATGAATGCTTCCTGACTTCGCATACATGTCAATAAGAGTGTTTCCAGCGAAAGCCACAAGCTTTTCACCCGATTTTATCATATACGCATGAACCCATTTCCCTTGCTCCAAGAACCCTGTACTGGAACAAGCGCCAAAGATGCTAGAGTATGAGAAATGGGAAGGTCTGAAACCTTCTCTAAGCATCCGTTGAAAAAGCTCAAGAGCCTTCTCAGTACCACATCTCCTCGCATGCCCAGCGATCAAAACATTCCAAGAAACATCATTCCTACTCTCAAGCTCATCAAACACCACCTGTGCATCATCCATAAGACCATAACGAGTGTACATGTCAAGAAGAGAGCTGCCAACGTGAACATTCAAATCAAACCCGCACTTAAGACAGAACCCGTGAAGTTGCTGACCACAACAACCCCCAGGCTCAGCTGCTGCAGCAGCTTTAACCACGCTGGACAAAGTGAACTCATTAGGAATAAACCCATCTCTAAGCATCTGATGAAACAAGAGAATCGCATCAATGGGTCGCTCATGCTGTGAGTAACCAGAAATCAAGGTGGTCCAAGTGACAAAATCTCTTTCAGGCATTTCGTCGAACACCTTGCGAGCCTCTTCCAAGCTTCCGCATTTAGCATACATGTTGAGCAGCGTGTTGTTCATAACAACCTCACATCGGAACAGAGACTTAGCAACGTAGGCGTGAACGATCCTTCCCTGAGAAACTTGCTTGGAGACTGTACATTCCTTGAGAAGCATGTTGTAAAGACGTCTTAAATCGGTAACACCATTGCCCTCGAGGAGGTGAAATACATTAATGCCATTACTACTCCTGTGGAGAAGATCATTGTTGGTTGGGAACCCTAAGGAATCGTTTTTGGAATCCTCATACAACGGTGCCGGAGCAAAACCTAGACCCCGAGAAACTTTTAACTGAGAAAGGATACGAGACGTGAGACGCACGGGGGTTGAGAGCATCATTGATGTAATTAAAGGAACAAACTTGTTCGTAGGTTATTGTTATTAAACACTTATTGAGTTGTTTGGTCATTTTTATTACATACTGATTTAGTTCGTTTTTTTTTATAACATACTTATTGAGTTGATTCTGGCTTCCTATTGGTTCTAATGTTCAAGGCATTCTGAGTGAGAGAAGAAAGAAGAAAAGACAGCAAATTCATGTGAAGTAGTAGTTCAAGTTCTGTTTGCTAGTTTGTGTTTGGTGGTGGTTATAAGACTAGAGAATAGACTTTGCCCTCTCCTACACAAAAATGACTTGGATTCTGACTGAGTTTGGGTACACATTATATATACTGTTATGAATGGGAATGAACAGATTTGATATTTAACTGGAATATCTGCTCTCTATAACATCTGCTGCTCTCTCTAGCTATGTTGAGTTCTCTGTTTCCCGCTTGATCTGCAGTGCAGCTCTTACTACGTTCCCCCTGGTAAGTATCCCAATCTATTGTTGCAAGCACACAAAAAAAATAAGACGACAACGAAGATCAGAACAAGACCCTCGACTAAACAGCAAAAGGAAGAAAGAAAAGATTGTGACATTACCAGTTTTCCATCTGAATCCACGACTGGTAATCTTCGGAACTTTGTTTCTAGAAGCAACCTGGAGACAACAAGTGGTTTTACACATCTCTGTAAGCAAGTGTTGCTTTCACAGATAAATAGACAATGCCACTTGCAATAAGAAAATCGGGTTGAGCTCTTATTTTACCTGGCTGCATCTTCTAAATTGGTGGAACCACGGACAACAAGAGGAGAAGGCGTCATCAAGTCTCCAACCACTTTTCCATGTGTCTTACTTATCAGTTTCTGGAGTTCATTAAACGTCTGGAGAAAAGAGAAATCGAATTATTAATATACTAACCTCACTCTCAGGAGAGTTACATGCCAAAAAAAAGGGAACAAACACTAGTTCTCAAGCAAATTGCAATGGAATAGATAAGTGTAGAAAACGTACTTTCCAGGTACTGTCGACGTTAGGGAACAAGTTGGTTTCATTTTCGCAGCGACCTATAATACCAAAAGACGAGAGGATGATAAGGTTGCTACACTAAAACAAATCAATAAACGTTCTGCACAACAGGACTGAACAAGAAAAATATGCGCTAAGGTTCACTAGTCTAGAACTAGGACTCAGCTCACTGAATAAAATTTTATTCTATAATGAAATTGAAACCCCATATACTTTGCTGATCATAGCACATAAGGGTTTTCTCATCTGGTGGAAACAAAAAAAAAAAAACAGAAGATAGAAAAAAAACATGGTGTGCATAAAAACTTGTGTACGTTACCAGAGATGGAATCGAGTGCAAGCAAGTCGTAATCGGAAACAACACCAACCTGCAGGATATATTATAGCAGAGGAGTAAGTAATATATATGTAATCAAACCGCGAAGACAATTGCTGTATGGTTTAATCACGAGTTGTTGTGCAGGAATCCTTTAGCATAATCAGAGAAGCAAAAGAGAGGAAGCATACCAGGTTCCAATCATCATCAATTACAGGCAATCCAGTGACTTTCTTCTCAACCAGAAGTTCCAACGCTGTTTAAGGTAGCCAAAAATACAGATTTAGAGACTTGGATTGGTAGTTATTACAAGGAACGGATTGGTTAATTACCATCATCGACAGAAGTTGAGGGCTTAACAACATGCAGATGCTGTCTCCCTGTCATGAAATCCCCAACTGTGTAACCCTCGTTTCTTGCCTGAAACCCCCCACCAAAGAGAAATCTCATATCATCAAACAATCAAGTTTAATTTGATTAAAAGGGAGTACAAGTACTTACCGGAAGGGAGTCATTAACGCCTGCAGGAGCTGAGAAGACTGCAGAGGCGGAGATTCGCAATGAATAAGTGGAGCGACGACGACGGTTAGAGAGAGGAGGAAGTGAGAAGGATGAAGAAGTGGGAAGAAGGGATTGACTGAGTGATGTAAGTAGTGGAAGTCGCGTTATGGGCAGAGAATTGGATACAGAGATTGAACCCATGATGGCTTATCCTCTCTGTTCCTCACGGATTCCAATGAACAAACAAATATTTTTGTGGAATCTGAGAGAAACTAAGGTAATAAAATTTGCAAAAGGAGAGAGAAGAGGTGAAGAAGAAGAAGTAGACAAGTTGATGTCTTGGTGATATGTGGTGGGGACACGGCCACATATCAATCTCTTCCTATATGATCGGTTCGGTCGGTGCGCTTATTATTTTCAAAAGTATAAAAGTCAAATTTCGATCCAAGGAGAAAGCCTAATTTGAACGCTGTTTTGGTTTTCACGTGTTAATGGATTGTTATGTGGTGATCGTTGAACCGAAGCCTAAACAAGTAACAAAACTTAAGACTAGATGGTGACATGTGCTGAAGTCATGATTCATGTGTTACAAAATGGTAAACGACTTCAACCAAACAGGAAGTGGTGCTTCAAATCCCAGATCAATCATGTTTCTTCATTACTTTTTTTGGGCAATTAAGATTACCTCTTTTTGGTTTTTTCATTCATTTAAATAGAGAAAGAACATAAACAAATTGGAGTCGTAACTCCTTTCAACATGGAAATCAAGGGAAAGTGGAGGAGACTGTTTCCTATATACAAAGAAGACCATTTCTCTCTTATTATCAACTATGTAATCAATTATGTAGTGTGTTTCCGGTTTGACAGGTGTTGGTTTGATTCTGTAACTCTATCAGTCTACTAAGGCCAATCAATCAAGAAGCAATTGGATAGAAAGTAGGTTGTTATTTATTCCTTGAGAGATTAAAGCAATCAATAAAGTCATCTAGTTGTTACATACACACACAAAAACATATGTCATGTGGTAGAAATGGTAAAAACCTGAACCAAACAAGAGGTGTGCTTCAAATTCGAGACCAATCATATATTCCTTCACCATTCACACCTCTATGTTAAGATCCTATCTACTATTAGTGCTAATCAATCAAGAAGCAATTGGATTAAAAAAGTAAAACTGTTAATAACAACACACACAGTTGGTTAACTTAGATCATTTATCCAATTGTATTCAATGTAAAAACCAAAGCTTTCAAAAATTTGTTTAACAAAAACGAAGAAAGGAAACTAGAAGCAACAATTGCAAGCAAAAGGACAGTCACGCGTATTACCAGCATTGGCCTTATTGATACCAAGTTCTTCTTCCGTGAACACTAGTAACCCATCCTCAGTCCTCTTCCTCGGCCCTGTTCTCTTCGGGTTGTTGTTATTGAATCCCTCAACATCACTCCTCTTCCTTTTCCTCTTTGCCATGACCCCTTTCTTCTTACTCGTTTCCACTTCTTCTACCTCCTTCTCCTTCTTCTTCTTCCTCCCACCAAAAATGTCATCAATCTCTTTCCCTATTTTACCAGGTTTGGTTTGTACTGTGGCAGGTGCTTGAGACACCTTCTTCTTATTCTTCCCCCCACCAAAAATGTCATCAATCTCTTTCCCTATCTTACCAGGTTTCTTTTGTTGTATAGAAGGTTTGTCTCCAGCTTGGGACAGCTTCTTCAAAGAAGAACTGCTACTACTCTTCTTCTTAGACATTTATTTTTTTGGATGAATATAACAGCACAATCACAAAGAGGGTCACCTTCAAACACCACAATTTAAACTTCTCTCAGTGTATATTAACTAAGAATAATATAAAACAATCAATAACACTAACCTTTTTTTAGAACCCTAATTAACTTCATCATAACAAACAAAGCAGACACATAACATTGTAAATCTGTAATTCGAATCTAATTATGATTTCGCTAAACCGATAAAATCGCAATCAATTTGGATTCCCAATCTTAAAAACACAGAATCAATTAGATTTCAATCGAGAAAACTTACATATAGAAACGAAGAAGATCGAAGAAGCTTTTTTGGGTTGGGAGGAAGATTACTCGAGAAAGCAATGGAGACGCACGCACAGTACCAAAACCCTAGGCTCCTCCTCCAGTCACAGAGGGTTTAATTGTTTTGTTTTTGCCTATAAACCCCCTGACTTTCTTTAGTTCCATCAAATAAACCATTTATCTTTGTTTGTTACTTTTCTTTTAAATTCTGTTCCTACTTTTGTAAATTTTGGATAGACGCCTGAACTTTTATGCTACATCAGTTACGTCATTAATTCTTTTGAAAATAGTGGGTGTTTACATCATTAATTCTGTTCATCATTACGTGTTATTGGTCTATGTATTTAGAAATCTACATGGTATTTATAAATGCAAATAAGATATACAAATTTTCAAAGCTAATTGATTTTATAAATCCCATATCTTTTTCTCGGATTTGAGTTTTTGTATTTTAACAAAGAGATCTATACAAATATATGCAAATTTTATTATAAAATAAAATTTATTAGAAAATCCGTATAACTGAATAATATCTTATTTGGTTGAAATTTATAAATGATGAAACCAATAACATATAATTTCAACAATACCATTAGATTTAGTAATGATGAGAAAAAATAATTTCAACAATACCATTAGATTTAGTTTTGATTGTCAAATCCATTAACATAAAGTGAAACCTTTATAAATTAACTAGGGTCGGTCCGCGCTACGCGCAGAATTTGACTATTTCTTAACATCTCATTATGTTTTTTGTTTAACATTTGTTTTTAGTCTAGAAATTATATCTTATGTTAATTGTATATCATTATTTTTGTGATTTCTTTAGATTTTTTTCTTCATTTCTGTTAAATAAAATGTTTACTATTAAAAAAATCACCTTCAGCTTTGTTACAATAGACTAAAATTTTTAATAGAATTGTTGAGATAATTTGAGTAAGACTATATTATGATCTCATCTTGGAAATATTGATCATTTGAACCTATTTGCTTTATTTTAGCTTCAGTTCTACTATGTATGATGTCTTTTGTTTGGATGGTGCAAGTATATACTTTTATTTTTATCTCGTTATTGAATTATGGTTGAATTCTTTTTTAAAAATTTAGTATGTAACTTTTGAAATAATTTATATATATATATATATATATATATATATATATATATTTATGTGGATACAATAATCTTACTTCTCTTTGGTATAATAAAAACTATTGTGTTCATTTATTGTGTAGTAGAGTGTGTTGTATATATTTGCAAAATCATATTCTTATTTTTAATGATTTTTTTTTATTAAAACATAATTTTTTATTTTGTTTTTCCCATTACTTCTTTGTTTGAATGTGCTCACGTTTTATATGATATTTTAAAAATTAGTTTTATTTAAGTTTGTAAATTTAGGTTATATGTATTGATTTTTAATAAGAGACTATAAATATTAAAATTAATTTATGTGATTGGTATTAAGTGTTTTAAAATCATTAAAAACATGTTTGTAAATATATATTTTTGTCAGTAAAACAAATGCGGACTGAAGATCTTTTTTTGAAAAATCTATATTTATGTGGATATAATAATTTTACCTCTCTTTTATCTATAGAGATAGATTGGGGAAAAACTTTATAGTTTAGTGATTTTGGAAATATAGAACGGAACGAATTTTCAAACAATTACTAGACCTTGACCCGCGCGCCAGCGCGGGTATGATTTTCCGGTTGTTGATTATTTATTTTATTAAATGATGTACTTGTAATACTTGATCATATTATATTCACTTAGCATATAATATTTTTGGCATGTTAAACCATCTATTGTATGATCAATCTTCGATATCATATAAAAAAATTAAACATATATAGTTAATTAGAGA
>CAKOAT010049600.1:137442-161807 GCA_932364175.1 Eruca vesicaria subsp. sativa | reverse complement strand
TTCTCGAGTTTTATAAAACGATCTTCGAGTTTTATAAAACGACCTTCGAGTTTTATAAAACGATCTTCGAGTTTTTATAAAACGATCTCTCGAGTTTTATAAAACGATCTTTGAGTTTTATAAAACGATCTCTCGAGTTTTATAAAACGATCTCTCGAGTTTTATAAAACGATCTCTCGAGTTTTATAAAACGATCTCTCGAGTTTTATAAAACGATCTCTCGAGTTTAATAAAATGATCTCTCGAGTTTTATAAAACGATCTCTCGAGTTTTATAAAACGATCTCTCGAGTTTTATAAAACGATCTCTCGAGTTTTATAAAACGATCTTCGAGGTTTATAAAGCGATCTCCGAGTTTTTATAAAACGATCTTCGAGTTTTATAAAACGGTATTAATCATTTTATAAAATGATTTTGCGGAAAATAATGGTTCCATCTTTTACAGAAGCTATCGCAGACGTTGATTTTGAGATTACGGTTTTCGACACCAACATCACGTTTTCAATTTTTTTCTCTCTTTTACATTTTCATTTTTTTTTTGGTGTGTTTCATTTGAAACTCAAACAACATATTTATAGGAAAATTTTGAATTAGTAGATGACATTTTACCAAGAATTTACGAGGAAAATTGGTAGGTATACGACCAACAACACACGTTTACAACTAAAAAATAGTTGGCCTCGTTCTTTTCTTACTAAATGGGTTTCTCGTAAAATACACGCAACATTAGCGAGCACTTTACGAGGAAACTCAGCCTGCCATGTAAATTCCTCGCTAAATAACGTTTTCTACGAGGAAGACTGTTCTCATTTATTCGCGACGAATCTAGGAGGATTCATAATTTCCTCGTAGTTTCCTCGTACAAAAACACGTAATTTTATAAGGAACCATTTTCCTCGTTAAATGTCGTAGTTAAAAAATTGTTTTTTTTGTAGTGTTATATTTTGTTTATTAATATAAAGTACTTTAATTGATAAAATGATTATTTTATATATACATTACATATTTTACATGTTTTATTTTAAAATATTTACATCTAAGATCTTACATGTACAAACAACTTAACTATAACAAAATATCCGCAAACAAATCTACAACGATAAATGACAGCTACATATCTGATGTAAATTCACCTATAACACAAACTTTACAATTAAACTTTTACAGTCACAATCCAAACCAATCATCCACAGTGTCTTGCGGTTGTATAATAATTTTTTTCTGGTTGAAGTTTTTCTCGTGGTCTTTTTGTTTGTCTAGAGAACCTGTCATCTAGGCATGTGTATTCGGTTTCGACTCATATTGTTTGCAATTTTTTTGATTCTAAAGATATATGATCCGGTCGAATAATATGAAGTTAGGTTTTGGTTCGGTACAACTTTTTTGGCTTGATTCGGGTTATAAGATTATGAACAATTTAATATCCAAAAAAATTTGGGTCCCATTTGGTTCCAATACTTAGATAATTTGGGTTAATTCAGATTAAAATTTAGATAAGTTAGGAGTTTTTAAATAAAATATAGCGTAATTCAAAGAATTTAGACCACTTCAGATCAAAAAAAATTAATATATTTAAGGTAGATAGCTTATAATAATACTAGGACTAAGCCCGCTCTACGGGCGGATGAGCAAATTAAAAATCACAAAATTTATATTTTAAATTAATCATATTTAAAAAATTTATTGGTGATTGAAACTAATTAATTTTCAATATTTGTTTTTGTTATTCTTGTGGGAAAGCACATGCTTGTAAATATTTTTAAATAATGTAATATATATATTGTTATATTTTATTCATAAAAATAAGTAAAATATTCATAAACTATTTATATTCAATACATAAATCATTTATTTTCTCTATTTTATATATTTATTTTTAGAATTTTAGTTATTTAAATTTTTTTATTAATAAATAATTATTTTTTTCAAGTAGTTGACCCATGTTTTCCATGAATTTATTTTCTATTAGATATTTTGTTTAAAACTTATTTTTATTTTGATGCTTTAATGCTTTGAATTCAGTCTTACTTTTATTGCAAAAACTATTAAAATTGTTTAATGCTTTGAATTCAGTCTTACTTTTATTGCAAAAACTTATTTTCATAATAAAACTATGGATATACTTTAGTGAGACTAAGACTATTTTTTTGGAACTATAGATTTTTTGGTGCATTTGTATTATTTTAGATTATATATTTTGATATCTACGATTATTTTTATCTTTTTATTTTTATATAGCGTCTCTTTTTAGTTTTACAAATAGTCTATTTTTAATTTTCATGTCCATAATAAATTATGCTCGAAGATTCTAGGGAATTCATAACATACGATTTATCATATATAACATTTATTTAGATATACAATAATCTTTGATATCTTGGTATCATAAGAATTTTTTTTATCGCTTGTTCATTATTGTTTTATCTGTTATATATTATTTTATGTTTTTCACTAATTGTTATTGAAGTCTTCATTTTAATTATGTATTGTTTTTGGCTATATATTTTAATTAATTTCTTGTTAACAATTAGGTATCAAGTTTTATCTCAATGTGTTAATTAGATGCTAATTTCCCCAATTTAAAGTTAATAATGAACATACAATGCCTACTAAATATTATAACTTAAGATTCCAGTAAGAACATCTTTATATTTCAGACCAGGTTAGAAATATGAAAAGTTCAATAGGTATGAAGCTGATAAATATTATTTTCTTAACTAAAGAGGTTCCATTATTGAACCGAATGGAGAAAGGGGCATCCAACATCCGGAAATTGGGGTTCCTGCACGTTTCATCAAACCCGCTCAACCTGTAGACTGACCCTTCGCTGAGACGCTGCCTGAACATGAATTGACGGTTCGCATTAACATAACCTTGAATAACCGTCGGCTGTTAAAAAGGACAATTTTTTTTTGATATTCATAATGGAACCAATCGTCAACGGCGTTAATCGGAATGAAGATGCTTACATTCTCGTCGATGAGGAGTATGTCTAGATTCATGAGCTCATCGCATTTTCTCACATTTCTGGCCTCCCAAAATCTCAACAAGTGAACCTGGGTGATTCGGAGCAGCGCCCGACTTTCAAATTGGCAAGGAGGATGGAATAAATTACCATTGTAGCAATCGAAAAGTTGAACAAACTTTTGTTCCTATGCTCGTCGAAGCTGTGATGTTCATGTCTGCAAAAAGGATATATATACTCACACCTCTACATGGTATTTTCGTGATGCGATAAGGTGGTTTCAATGATCCAAAGTGGGTTAAACACTTATAAAACCGGAGGAAAAAGGTATGAATCAAGCGTGCGTTGTTGGGGTCAAAATCAGTACAACGGAATCAATAGCCAAAACTTTCCGTAAAAAATACTAAATACGTTTTATAAAACTCGCCAAGCTGTTTTATAAAACTCGAGGAATCATTTTATAAAACTCGAGGAATCATTTTATAAAACTCGAGAAGCGTTTTATAGAATTTGAGAAGTCGTTTTATAGAATTCGATAAATCGTTTTATAAAATTCGAGAAGTCGTTTTATAAAACTCGAGAAGTCATTTTATAAATCTCTAATAAGTTTCCGAACAAAGGAAATCCGCAGAAAACTTGGAAATCGTTATCTCGAAAGAACGAAACAAACGCCGATTACACGATCCTCCGAGTTAAGCACAAAACCGCAAAAAACCGCATCCGCCGTAAACCGCGAGCTGGTTCAGCCGAACTAGCTCGCCGTACGGCGAGCTATCTTGACCAGAGCTAGCTCGCCGTACGGCGAGCTATCTCGACCAAGAGTAGCTCGTCGTACGGCGAGCTAGGGGCGTCCCGTATAGCTCGCCGTACGGCGAGTTGAACCGTTCCGGTTTGGTTCATCGTACGTCGAGCTAATTATCCTGAGCCTCGATCTCCCACGTCCTCGATTCAGGGCCTATGTCCTTCGGCACGACCATGTCCCGAACCACGGTCGAAATGTCCCTCGTTTCGTCTCAATCCGTCCTATCGTTCGAGTTTTACGATAAAAACCGTAAAGTCTTGTTTTCTCGAAAGAACTCAAGGAAATCATATAAAACGGAAACGGTTAAACGAAAAACCTAACATTGCCTAAACTATAAGATTTACTCGAGATTTTTCGTGACAAATCGTAAAAACACGTTTTTAATAAAACTTCGAGTGAATCGTAGAAAACGGCAACGGTTAAACAAAACATCGAACATTGCCAAAATTTACGATTAACTCGAGAAAATTATTTAAAAACGGCATCGCATCAGGAAACGATCTTGTATAAAGTCGTAAAACGGTTTTATCGCAAAACGGCTCAAAAAGACCTAAAACGCGATAAAAGCCCATCTTGCGACTTTGACGAAGTCTAACCCGAAGATACGACGACGTTTTTGACGATTTACTCATGGAAAGAAGATGAATGTCAAATTTGAAGATAAATGTCAAGTTTGAAGATAAATAGAAGATTTCCGCAAGAAAAAAAGAAAGATCGAAATAAATGGAAGATTCTCAATAAACTCGAATCTGGGCAAAATGGAAGGACCAACCCGCCAAGGAAGGGAGTATATAAGCAAGAGGCATAGGACAGAAGCAGGGGACGAGTTTTTTCAGAGCTTTCACCACCAAACTTAGCTTTTAGGAATATCTCTGTTTTTGTTATCGAGCCGTGTCTCAACTAGAGTATCGTCTTAAGATTGCTAGGGTTAGGAATCTTGCCGACGGCTCACGAAGCTAAGGCTACTCTCGTTGTAACCGTTCTTACGCGAATTCAGAATAAGATCCTTCTTGCTCTCAATATCGCTTATTCATACTTTTAATTAGGCCCTGATCTCTGGAGCTTGTTGCAGAAGGAAGGCGATCCCTTCGTGATTTCATGAGCAGGTTCAAACTCGTCATGGCTAGGTTAAGGAGGATAAGAGACAACTCTGCCATCGACGCACTCAGAAAGTCGCTCTGGTTCAAGTCGATGTTTCGAAAGTGGATAACTCTTGAAAAACCGCGGACAATCCAGGACGCGCTCCACAAAGCTACCGATTACATAACCATAGAAGACGAGACTAAAATCCTGTGCAATGGATGTCGCGTCCGAGCAAAACCTGAAAAAAGAAAAACTCTCGTAACGACAAATTCGTCCATCACGAGGGACATGATATCCAAGGAGCGCACAACTACGCCGTTAACTCCGGATCAGAACAAAGGCGAACTACGGGCAATACGTGGTCAAGGAATCCGAACTACGACGAGAATTCCTTCTGCGATCTCCACCAAACCCGTGGGCACTCTACCGTGAACTGCAAAGCCCTCGGAGCCAGACTCACCGCAAAACTGATCGCGGGAGAACTCTCTGAGACAACCAGCGTCAAAGATCTCATCCGCGATTCAGATCGCCCTCCGAAAAACGATAGGAACTCACAAGCGGAAACTCCGCCCCAAGGGAACCAGTCGGGCGAAAAACGTGGACGAAGGCAAGACGAGAAAGGTAACGATGCTAACCGCCAAAAGATCAATATGATCATTGGCGAATCGCAGTATTATAACGATACTGTGTCGTCTATCAAATCTTACCAACGAAAGGCCAAAACTGGCTCGAGTTGGAAGGTACCGTCGGATAATACTCCAAGGGGAGTGATCTCTTTCGACGAAGCAGAAACCGGCGGATCCCCTCGTTATTTACTTAGTGATAAGGGACCTAGAAGTCGCTCGAATCTTGGTCGATATTGGAAGCACTGTCAACATAATCTTCCGCAACACGTTGACACAAATGGGAATCGATTTATCAGAAGTCAAACCGATAACGAAGCCGCTGAATAGTTTCTCCGGCGAAACATCTATGACACTGGGATCGATCCGACTACTGGTCGCAGCCAAGGAAGTGACGAAAATCGTCAACTTCGCGGTCGTCGATTTCCCATCCATCTACAACGCGATCATGGGCACACCTTGGATAAATTCCATGAAGGCGGTGTTGTCGACATATCATTTTCGCCTCTGAACGTTTTTTTCTTGAATTCCTTTACTACTGTTTTTTTCCAATAAATATTATGTTTGATGATCAACCATGTCATTAAAATAACAGATTACAGATTTTATAATATATACTATCAAATAATTTTCAGTGTTTGTTTTTTAGCACATTTTTGGTTATCACATATACAGTTACCAATTAGAGGGATGAAAGATAATTTAGATGCTGAATACTTAACGCTTCCATAAACATAGTTGTGTCAGGTTGTGCATGTAAGAAAAAGATGCCTCGCCAGATCTTCTTGGACCTTTGAGTAGCGATGGAACATTTTTCTTTAACTTGCTTATTCATTTCTTAGACTATTTTTGTAAGTGCTAAAAGATAGTATCTTTGTAAATTAGAAGATAATATGGAAACATCTTACATTTGAATGAGCATTTGAAAATGTGAATGTGATTTTAGGTATTAATGGAAATTTCACAATTTATTTGTTAGTTTTATTAAAGATCACAAATTTCTTTTGATTATTATAGTAAATAAAGTAATAATATTTAGGATGACAGTTGGTTAGATTTGATATGCCAAATATATATATATTATTTCTTATTTTGTATGTTGTTTATGAATTTTTGGTCCTTTTAAAACATTTTTCAAAGAATACGAACTCAAATGATGTTATGGACTGTGTTCAATGAGTTAGTACACAAAAGAACTAACACATTAGAGTAAGCACATCTTCCATCTTTTTTTGTTTAAGATGACATGATCTATCATAACTTTTTGCGACTTACATGACATTTGTTATTTTCAATAATCTTAGCTTGGATAATAACAGTAGCCAGCTCAACGTGTGTTCATGTTCTTTACAAAACTTTTTCCTAACAGAAAGTAATGGTTGCCTTAATAAGATTCTCGGGGGAAGACATACAGGCTGCAACATCCTTGGGGATCGTGAACCGATCGCACGCATAATAATAAGAGTGTTGCAAGAAGAAACAAACGGGAATATTATGACACCAGTCCGAAGGTTCTCACTAATAATCTTTCCATCTGCACCTTCCTCACTTCTGCATATGCACCAAAACACTGTCCACATTGATATACTCATCATGCACCACATAGTAGGCTGGTAGTCCAAGAGAGAATGGATGACATGTGGAAATGGCAACATAAATCGATCTCATATATTGATGTGTGTTATGCAAATAAAATACAAATCAAAACAAAACTAAGACAGAGAGAAAACCGCTGTCAGTGAATCAGTATACAACCCAATGCTTCTAAGTTGCAGATCTCATTCCAGAATCAACACCAACTTTCATTCCCTTCAAACCGGTTTGGATTCAAAAGAATTAATAGAGAGAAACTGGGACTGCAACTCAGGCACATCATGTACAAAGAAAGGTATTTATTTGGTTTCAAAGATCTTTCTTTATGTCTTATTACGATGCACAACAAACACAAGCCGGCCTTACCTGTTTGCTACTCGTGGATTCAACCATATCAAACCCGGAGAGAGCATGAAGAAGCATTCCAGCATCAGCAAATGTAGAGTCAAAGAAACCGATCACATCAAACGAAGATGCATAGGGCCATAGGCCATTAGTCCAAACCTAGAGACATGACATTAAGTTGGCTCAAGACCACAATGCCACAAAACGAAGCTAGCTTCCTCACACTCCCACCTGTAACACTACCATGAGACACCATGTATTATATTGCTGCAACAACTGCTGTTAATCCTCCTGATGAACTTCCTTCTACACGTGTTAAGTCCCAAGAATTCGCAGTTACCTTTAAGCTAAAATCAAAACTCAAGCATCACAAATTACCCAACAATAAAGAGTTAAGATTTGTTGCCTGAAAGGAAGAAAGCTTCAGCTGGGCTTCCCATTCCGAACTCATTCATATCCGTCTTCCCAACAACAATCTTCCCAACTATTAAACTTCTTCACCGCCGTGGCATTGAACCGTTGACGATAATGGTCTATGATGTGAGAAGAAGCGGTGGAAGGCGATAAAAACTTCGGAGATAGGACCTAGCTCCTCGCCTCTAGTGATCCTCTAATTGGTTGTGCTTATATGTAAAAGAAAATAAAAACCCAATTAAGTAGAAAGTTACAATCAGGATGCCCACAGAAAATGTTAAACAAAAGAAAAAAATGTTGCGCTGGAAATCCAAGTAATCTTCCTGCTGGTGTAGTTTTTTCAGACCCACAACCATACTAAAACACCTCACGCATCAAGTATAAAGACACACATAGAAACATAAGAGAAAACACATGAGCTTTATGTCATTATGATGTTACATAGTATAAGGAATATGTGAATAAGGGAGCTTTATGTGGATCTTCGTAACGCCGAAGATGATGAAATGATAGCTTTTGAGCTTTCAAGTGAGGTCGGGGAAGACGGAGAGTTAGGTCGGGGATCACGGAGAGTATAATGGGCTGAGACAAAAAAAAAACTATAAAAACCCAAAAATCATGTTATACCAAAGGCCACAAAATATTTCTTAAAACTCAGAATGACCCAATAAGAATTATTTCGAGAATAGCTTTAATGAAGATGACACGTGGTTTGTTTTTCCCCCAAGGAGAAAAAAAAAGTCTCATTTATTATTATAGATAGATATTTAATTTTAATGCAAACACTTCTTGAGATTTTTAAGGATTTTTCAATATTAATGGTCTACTAAAGCTTTTTTATAAATAACTTTATCTCAGACAATAGAGTAAAAATTCAATATGCATAATAACAAAACCAAATGTTTAAAACAACATTGTTATAATAACCAAACCGAAAATAAAAATACTAAGCAATCATTACATATAGCCGAAGCTTCAATTCCCTTTCCTAGAGGTAAAATAAAGACAAACACCCTATAAAATGTTTCGTTGTTAGCAAAGCTACTAAGGGAAAACACTTTCCAAACCAAGATAGAAACAACAGTACAAGCAACCTAAAAACACATACAAGTTAGAGAGAAGGGACCAGTGGCAAGAGCAATAGAAACCCTTGAAAATGACAATTGCAACAAAAGAAATCTACAGAACCACTAACAAGAATTCAAGAAGCGAAGATACCGACGGAACGGAAATACCACACAATATGAAAAGACGCAAAAACATGTAAACCAAAAAAAAAAAAAAAAAAGAGAAGAAAGATAGATCTTGGATTAATTTTTATAGAACGAGGACTGTAATCAAGAGTTAAGCTGTATTAAACATTCACTTAAATTATCTTAAGAAAATGATATGTCGTTGGTAGAAAGAAAAACAATAGTCTAACGAACTTTAGAAGTCTAGCCCCAAACAGTTTAACAAAGTACACTAGTTGCAACGTTGACAGACTACACCACACCACACACAAGTACAACCATTTCTTATTACTCTCTTGATAACGAATTGGGTGGACAACATAATACCTTGGACAGGGGGTCATTCAGTACTTTTATCAAAGTTATTTAAATTGTTTAAAACATTTCAAAATGTACAAAAAAACATTTAATTTATAAAAACAAAAAAACCATTCAAAATTTCTATAAATAAGAGATACCTACGCAGGCTGAAGCCCAAACCATTCAGAGAAGCTACTGAGACATAAAAATATTTCAAAGCAACGCAAGAAAACACAGAAATGTAGGTTCTTGAAAGTTGGGAAATGATTTCATACGAATCTTTGTCTGAGTAATTGTTTTTCTTCTAATGGAACAGGGAAAATGGTAGTAGGAACGTGTTGAAGCCGATGGACTCTGAGCAACTGAGAGAGTACGGACATCGAATGGTGGACTTCATTGCTGATTATTACAAAACCATCGAATCTTTCCCTGTCCTTAGCCAAGTTCAGGTCACTTTCTTTTCAATCTGTTCGATGTCATGTATTAACTCAGATTGTGCTTGAAAAAAAATTTCATAGTTTGTGTAAAATTTGCTATGTCAAGGGTCTAACCAAAGTTTGCATCGTCGTCACATTATGTTTTGCTATAATATTGTTGGTTTATTGACACAATGTTGATACTTACTTGATACAGCCTGGTTATCTTCACAACCTTTTGCCTGATACAGCACCTGACCATCCTGAAACAGTTGAACAAGTTCTTGATGGTGAATATCCACTTCTAGATTTTTGTTTGGACCATTTCTGATACTTTTTGGTTGAGCATAGACATATCTGATGCGAGTTTTGTTTTGTTTTGTTTTGCAGACGTTAAAACTAAGATATTTCCTGGAGTAACGCATTGGCAAAGCCCCAACTTCTTTGCTTATTACCCTTCTAACAGCAGTGTTGCGGGGTTCTTGGGTGAGATGTTGAGTGCTGGTCTTGGAATTGTTGGTTTTAGTTGGGTCACTTCTCCAGCTGCCACTGAGCTCGAAATGATCGTTCTTGATTGGCTTGCAAAACTGCTCAACCTACCCAAGCAGTTTCTCTCCAAAGGTTATATTTACCTATAAAATTTTATCGGAATAATCCTTTTGCTTAAGACCTACTTAGCTTAGTTGTTATTGTAGGAAAGGGAGGTGGAGTCATCCAAGGGTCAGCTAGTGAAGCTGTTCTTGTTGTCATGATTGCTGCCCGCGATAAGGTCTTAAGAAGCATCGGCAAGAACGCGCTTGGGAAGCTTGTTGTCTACTCCTCTGACCAGACACATTCAGCTTTACAGAAGGCTTGTCAGGTGATTTTTTTTTTTTTTTTTTTTTGCATATTTGGATCAAATAAATTTTCTAAAATAGGGTCGGTCCTGAGATTTTGCAAGCTAGGCGACTTAGTAAAGATTTCAATACTTTTTAAAATAAATTTGGGGATCTATATCTATGTAATTTTCTTCAAAAAGTTTGGAGACCCTAGGCAAATGTTTCATTTAGCTTTGCCTAGGACCTACCTTAAAAGAAGCTAACTTCTGGTTTTGTTCTTGACAGATAGCTGGAATCCATCAAGAGAATTGCAGGGTGCTGGAAGCAGATTCCTCTACAAATTACGCTCTGCGTCCAGAATTGCTTCAAGAAGCCGTTTCTCGAGATCTTGAAGCTGGATTGATTCCGTTCTTCTTATGTGGCAATGTAAGCACTAGCCAACCTGTTACTTACTTACCCTTTAAAGCATGTTTATTTTCTGAAAGATTCTTTCGTTATTTCTAGGTTGGAACAACTTCGTCAACAGCAGTTGATCCACTAGCCGCACTGGGAAAGATTGCAAAGGTTTTTTAATTCACATTCAAAAGCTTAACAGAGAACTTAATAGCATAGAAACTGATGCTATTTCTCTTGACTGCATTCTCAGAGGAATGAGATGTGGTTTCACGTGGACGCAGCATACGCTGGAAGTGCATGTATATGTCCAGAGTATAGACAGTACATTGACGGAGTTGAAACTGCAGACTCTTTTAACATGAATGCTCACAAATGGTTCCTCACTAATTTTGATTGTTCTCTACTTTGGGTGAAGGTACATAATTGTTCCCTTCTTTCTAGTCTCACTTTCCCCTCGTGTAATGAAAAAGACATGTTGATATTTTGATAAACAGGATCAGTATGCTCTCACTGAAGCTCTTTCAGCAAATCCAGAGTTTCTCAAAAACAAAGTAAGAATGATTTTGATTTCTCACTCAAATCTTACTAGTCTTATTATCAACTTTTGTTTTTTGTTTGTTTTGTTTTTGGCAGGCCTCTCAGGCAAACTTGGTTGTTGATTACAAAGATTGGCAAATCCCTCTCGGAAGAAGATTCAGGTTCTTTGCTTTCATATAGACTAAAGTCTTTAGTTTTGCAGGAAAATCTGCATGCATATATATGGTGAGATTGTGTTTGTGTGTGTTTTTAAAACAGATCACTGAAAATATGGATGGTTCTAAGGCTCTATGGAGCTGAGACGTTGAAGAACTATATAAGAAACCATATCAAACTGGCTAAAGTTTTCGAACAACTTGTCTCTCAAGATCCTGACTTCGAGGTTATCACCCCACGGATCTTTGCTCTCGTCTGCTTCCGTATGGTTCCTGTCGATAACGATGAAAAGAAGTGTAATGGTCGAAACCTCGAGCTCCTAGAGGCAGTAAACTCCTCAGGGAAACTCTTCATCTCTCACACTGTATGTACCGTACCGTCTCTTTTCTTATTCTTTCTTCTCTGTTGGATGATGTTCTTTAATTAAGACATAACTTTGCGTTGGAAAAAGGCTTTGTCGGGAAGAATCGTTCTACGTTGCGCCATAGGAGCGCCATTGACAGAGGAGAAGCACGTGAAAGAGACATGGAAGGTTATTCAGGAAAAAGCGTCTTACTTGCTTCGCAAGTAATCAAATAAAAAAAGGGACACTATAATGAAACCTGTTTTTGCCAACCAATCAAGGATGCATTGGTTTGGTTTCATATCATATTAAATAATAAAATAAGTTGCCCAAGTTGGACTTAAGAGCAACATTATCGGCAAAATGATCCCATTAGATATCTGTCTAATATCTATATTATTAAAATTGAAATACATTTTAGATTTGTTTGAAAACAATGATAGCACTATACATTTATATTCTTTGAAAACATGAATAGCATTTTGAAATAAACTATGGTATTTTAACAATATAAAAAGAAAAATCATTTGTAATCAATATCTCATCAAATATATTCATTTACCATAATGCAAATACACGTAATAAATTTCACTTTTAAATATGGAAACAATAAAAGAATAACTAATAAATAGATTATGACAAATATATGATACATCTCCAATGTAAATTTAAAGAAAAATATATATAAAACACTTAAAATGGAAAACAAATTTAAAAGAAAAAAATTAATACTGCGATACATTTGCACTATAAAATGGTAAGACATCTAAAATAAATAATTCACATGAAAACTATTAAATATTATATTGTTCTTAATTATGTCATAGGTTAGACATGAAATACGTTAACTTCTGGGGTCCACCTCCTATTGCAATTACTTGACATGCAAACATATTCGTGTTGTATATGATTAAGTGTCTCTTAGAATAGAAAGTTACTATGGTTTCTTTTTAAATGTTTCAGAAATAAGTTCTAAAAACAATTTCACAGTTTTGTTAAATATCTTTATGATCGGAAAATTATTATCTAAAATTACATTGTTATTAAAATTTGAAATACTTACATTAGTTGATTAATATTAACTTTTTCAATAGAGTATGGGAACCAATATATTTTCGAAAAATCACATTTTTAAAATTTATATATCTCTTTAATCATAGGAACCACTATATTTGAAATCTATATTTATCAAAAAAAAAAAAATTTCTTAAGGTTAGATTCTGATTTTCGGTTTTAGATAATAGATATATACGAACCGCTTAGCTTTTTTTCAACAATCTAAACAGATTCAAACTAACTATGATAACCAAACAGGAACCGCTTAGTTATTTGTGAATATCAATTTAGTTTTGAATTTATTTTTGTTTCGCTTTTGATTCACTGTTGGTTGTCGGTTTATAGTTTCATGCCTAACCAGGATGCTGAAATGTTTTTTTCTTTGGTTATAATTTTTACAATATCAAGCCATAAAATGGGTTATAACCTATGAATATAAATAAAGATTTGCAGTATATATTTCAAATATTTCCACAAACTCAATGGTACGTATATCAGATCTGAACATATTTGTTTGGGTATTTAGGATTAAAAAGATTCAAAATATTCAAAAATATGAAAAATACCCAAAACATGAAAAATATTTTAAACTCCAAAAAAGGCAGATTTGATAACTATTACTTTAAACTACAAATCATTTCTTAGATAATCACGCCTAAATTTGATAACTATTATTGACAAATCCCAATTTTCCAATAAAGGCAGATTTATAGAATGTAAATAAGTAATCAACTTAATAAGCTTGGATTTATAAGAACTTTTATAAATACCAAGTTCAATAAGAGAAGAAGAGAAAAAAAAAGAAGGAATTCTTCCAAATCATCAATTCAATAAGCCCTTAAATTTTTAGATTCTTTAAATTTTCTTCATCAAGATGCTTTAACCTAATTTTAAATGTGGTAGTGGGTGTAAACTATTTAAAAAGTCCCTAAGTTTTTAGATAATTTTAAATTTTTCTCCTCATCATGCCTTAACCAAGTTTTAAATGTGGTAGTGGGTATACATGAGTTGTAAACTGTAAAATTTAATTTTAATATTGAATCTACTATGTAAGACTATATTAACAAATAATTTTAGACGTTGATTAATTAAGTTTTTAGATTAGTGTCAAACTTTTTATCAATCAATTAAGTTTTTTTTGGTGTATGTGTATAAAGACTTACATTTATTATAAAACTAGAGGTTGGCCCGTCCTACGGGCATGTGAGTTTACACTAAAAGTATTTTATATTAAAATATATTTTATTTTATAATACATTTGGAGATTTATTTTATATTCAAAATAATATATATAATATGTTTTTATTCTAAGATCAAATTATAATATTAAATTTTGCTGCTTTAAGTTGAAAAAAAATCATTAATATTATTTTTTGTTCGAGAAGAGAAAATTTTCAAATTAAAAAAAAATACGGAAAATGTAATTCTTTATATCCTTTATGTACTAAAGCGTAAGTCGCTTGACGAATAAAATTGTGACAAGTGGAAATTGGTTTCAAAAAAATAATTAATTCAAGTAGAAAAAATATTTAGATCTCAATTTTCAGTGATTTTTATCCTTTTCCAGAATATTTCGTCCACGTTTAAGTTAACTGACCACGTTCTCAAACCGTTTGTTTTCTTATATGATTTTTTTTCTACACTTTAGTTCTGTTTTTTTCTTTCGTTTATCTCTATTTTCTCCATTATCAAAGAAGCAAAACAACATATCTTTTTTTACTCTCCTAAATTTCAGTTTTGATCTCCACCAGTTCTTTCTTATCTGTACTTTCTTTTTCTGCACCAATTCGAAAGTTTTATTATTCATAGCCTGAATTAATACTTAGAAATTCACCATAGACAAGTTTATAAGATTGTGGCGATGAAGTTTAAAATCATGTCGGGAAGATACTGAGACTGGGAAAAAAAAAAGATACTGAGACTGGGATGGTGATTTTGGAGAATCTTCAAGATTTGTTGAAGGGCTTCAACAATTTTCAGGTATTAATGGTGGTGTATGTAGTACGTTTATATTAAAAAAATTCGGAAAAAGCAGAATCAAAACATAGCATAAACTTTTGTATCGTTTAGTTTTGAAATTATTTTAGTTTGCTGGAGATATGTATGAGAAAAGGTATTTTACGTTTATATAGAGAAAATATATCACTCAACAGTTTTGAGTTTTTTATTACACAAAAAAACACATTCTTCTACTAACACACTTTATCCTAACATGTCTTTTTTTTTAGTTATATTATAATGAGTCAATTAAAAGTGGGTCCATTTCTCTTTCTTCTTCATCTTTCTTTTTCCTCTTTCTTCTTCCTTTTCTTCTTCCAAAATTTTTTATTTTCTTTGTAAAATGAAATTTGTTGTTACAGTTTATTTGGTTTTTAAAATTTCGAGTTATCCATTATTTAGATTTTCTTGTCTATCTTTTAAAATATGTCAAGTTATAGTTTTGAAGGCGATATAAGGGGGTTGTATATGACTGTAACATCAACAACGGAAATCTTAAACGTCAACGATGGAAATCGCCTCAATCATAGAGGGCTTCTCTCACTACCCTTTGCTTTTGCTCCGAAAACGCTGGCAACCTTGGCCATGCTTGATTTCCAAACTGTTTGTGGTGTCTCACGGTGATTGAAACCGGTTCGTCACGTTCTTAGTTTGATTAAAGCTTTTTCGGCGTGTCATAGTTCAAGCTTCTTCGTTCAGGCAAAAATTACAGTGGCCAAGGAAAAAGACAAGGCTATTTTTGTAATTTTTCATAACTAATAAAAAACAAAAATATTAAAATTTTTACACGAAACTTATTCGCGTTGTACACATGTACACTCTTTTTTGTATACACCCTAACACGCTTGTTTGTGTACACCCTAACAAAATCACATTGTACAGAAACAACAATCTTTCTACATGGAAGTATGCTCACATATTGAAATCGATGGGATGAGATTTACTGAAAATGTTCCACAAGCACCTATGGTTATGCATTGAAAGCTAGGTCTTGGAAAGCTTTCGTTCTTTTTTAAACACATCTAAAGGTGCATGTTTAACATATATACTTTCAAAAGAAGTTTATAATCATGTTGTTTAATTCATGTACATATCTCAAAGATGTACACATGTTGTGTTTGTACACATGTACATATATAATCATGTTGTTTAATTCACGTAAACCATGCTCCGTTGTCCTTATACCTATAAAGATAAATCTATCTCTTTAACATGTACATGCGTATACTAACATCTATATGTGTACACCAACTGTGTACATAGATATAGTACATCAGTGTACAAATGATATCTTTAAAATCTCATGAACATTAGATATCATCTTGGTGTACATGTATATATCATTTACAACTGTGTACACGGATATAGTAACAATAGTGTACAAAATGATACCTTTACAACAGTGTATACATCGCTAAAGTTCACAACCTCTATGAAACTTGTGTAAATAACGTACACATGGACATTTCAAAATATCGTGAAATTTTATTATTTTATTTGTTTTTGTATCATATTTTAAATGAAATATATGTGTACACACTAATGACATTTCAAAATATCTTGATTCAAGATGAAAACTTTACGAGAGGTATAAACTAAAAAGATGTGACAAATCTCAAATATATCATCAATCATATAAAAGAGGAATAACTTGATTCCAAGATCGAAACTTTACAATCACATACACCAGCATTATGTCATCAACGCTAGAAAGCATCTGAATCATCCATCTCTTAATCTACCCTGCACAAAAATCTACAAGCTTGAGCGTTATGTATATCAAATATTTATATGTACACATATGTTTGAGATACATATTACATGTCCAACATGCTGTAAAGATATGTACATCTGTTAGTGTATATTAAATGTTAGTAGTGTACATATATACAATAGTACATATGTACAATAAATATGGTAGTGTATATGTGTACAACAAAATATAGTAGTGTACATTAATTATTTTTATTAAGATTGCCAAATTACGAAAATAACCCCATCTTCTTCCTTAGCCATCGTCGATCAGAAATCTCAATCTCCGTTTATCTTGCTTATTTTCCATGATTCTTTAGATTCTTCACTTATTTTTGATACATATTTATCTAGATATGGTAGTTTTCAGTCTTAATTCATGATTTGATCTTAAAAATTCTTTTTTTTTAGTTTTTGATTTGTTGGTCAATTTGTTCCAAATCGCCATGGCTGAGTGTCACCTTCTTAATAAAACTTTCGGTAATCAATAAAATTTCACAATCTCTTGAATAAATTCTTTAAAAGTTAATTTCTTTTTAAAAAAATAAGAAAATATTTCAGAATCAAAATGATAGAAGAGAATAAAATAGAAAGAGAAAGAATGAAGGGTTATGGTTAAATAACGAAAAAAAAAATAGATACAATATTTAGTTAGCTTATTTAGTTAGTTTATAGATAGAAAGTGGAGTTAGTTAGAAGAAACTACCCTAGTAGAAAGAACTACCTTTTTCTTATATAAAAACTTAAGAGTTTTTTACATTGTAAGGCAGTTTTGAGTTTTTAATAACACTATAGGGCAGTTTATGCTATTGAGGTAGTTTTTTGTAACTACAAATTAACTAGATTCATTCTCCTAACAAAATGGACCCCACAGTTTTAATGTATCTTCTTTCTCTCTTCGTAACTTTTTTTTAATTCATTTTCCTAACAAAAGAATATGAATAACAATGGCTTTAAAATAATAAAAGAGGATAAAGATGAAGACTTTGTCTTTCTAAGATTATTTGGTCAGATTCTTGTTGCATAGTCTTCATCTGAACAAATCTCTTGCCCCAAACGCTTCTCTTCGTCTCTTTCTTTGTCTTTCTCCCGATGCGTTGATTCATCTCATCATCTCTTTTGTTCCATTTCAACATTTTTCCCGGCTTATTGACTTCATCTCTCTCGCCGTCACGATGCTGTAGAAGCTTGAAAATATCAATGGCCATTTTTTGGCTTTTTTGCACCTTTAGTCCTTAAAATTTTGTATAATTTTATTTTTTACCCAAAACTTTTTTGCTTTCATTTTTGCCTCCAAAAACTTTTAAAAATAAACAATTATATCTTTGATATAGCTTGAAATTAACCAACTATATATATATTACAATCCTTTGTTAAAACTAAAATAATTAAGCAATATATGCACATAATTAAATGCATTAGAAAGTAAATAAACTAAAATAAAACCTAAAAATCAGTAGATATGAATAACACACAAAATCATATGTACACATATTGTCATGTACACCATTTTCAGTTTGACTTAATCTATTTATTATGTATTTTGTTTTTTTTAATAAGCAATTGTCAAATTCACCAATGGGTGTACAATTTCTTCACGTATATTGATTCATTTCAATGTACACGTGTACTCGTCATTAAGTGTACACAAAATAACTTGTCCAATTTGTCTCAAACTTCTAATATGTTCCAAATTTCTTCATAAATTTGCCTAGAGACTTTTAAATGTGCTATCTGGACCAATTTGTTTTTGCCTCATTGGTCCATGTCACGTCGTTTTATTTCATTTATGCCCCATACATTTCTGATTTGCAAATAAATCTTTGCTATTTTGATCCAAACTTTCAAATATGCATTCTAGCCTCTGTATGTGTAAATGAGCACACAAATATCGTCAACGTGTACACATATATTATATTGTACATGTGTACAATATTATATGAAGTGATAGATGTACACAGACTCATTTGTACATTTCTCAAATTATGATATTTAATAATTTTAATGATTTTGAATATAGTTACTAAAAAGATGCATTTAGAGGTTTTTGGTACATTTATTTGTTCATTTCATTTTATAAGGTTTAAAATGCAAATTTCAAGTTAATTGAAGATGACTTATTTTCAAATCTGAAAGTTTTAGGGTAATAGTGAAAATATTTAAAAATTTAAGGACTACATATGGAAATTAAAGAAATTTAATTTCAAAATTCAACAATGGCGATTCAATTTCAGATGCAGCGGCGACTTCCTTTTACGGTCCACCGGAGGCACGAAGAGAGGGTGAAATCACCACGAAAATCTCTTTGGACACCATGAAAAAAAGGATGAGGACATGATATTGAAGCTTCTCATCGGTCTTGATATATTACAGAAAAAAATATATGTGTAGAAGAAAGATAACTATGGTTTGTGATGATAAATCGGTTTTGTATTCGTGACTTAATCTGAATTTTGTAGAGATTATCTTTAGAAAAAAAGAATTGAAAATCAAAGATTTTAAAATGGAAAAGCTGAAAAAATTTCAGAGAAAAATGAAGAAAAGATAAGAGAAAGACAAATAGTAGATCACGAAGATAAAAGAAAGAGAGGAAAATGGGTCCTACCACTTACAATAGAGTTATGTTATAACTTGAAAAATTGAACGAGATGTGTTGAAGTTAGGAAAAAGTGTGTTTGTAGTATAAACTGTCTTATTCTGATAGAAAAAACTTAAAACTGCCTTTCAGTGTAATTATTTCTTTAATTATGTGCATATATTGCTTAATTATTTTAGTTTTAACAAAGGATTGTAATATATATATAGTCGGTTAATTTCAAGCTATATCAAAGATATAATTGTTTATTTTTAAAAGTTTTTGGAGGCAAAAATGAAAGCAAAAAAGTTTTGGGTAAAAAATAAAATTATACAAAATTTTAAGGACTAAAGGTGCAAAAAAGCCAAAAAATGGCCATTGATATTTTCAAGCTTCTACAGCATTGTGACGGTGAGAGAGATGAAGTCAATAAGCCGGGAAAAATGTTGAAATGGAACAAAAGAGATGATGAGATGAATCAACGCATCGGGAGAAAGACAAAGAAAGAGACGAAGAGAAGCGTTTGGGGCAAGAGATTTGTTCAGATGAAGACTATGCAACAAGAATCTGACCAAATAATCTTAGAAAGACAAAGTCTTCATCTTTATCCTCTTTTATTATTTTAAAGCCATTGTTATTCATATTCTTTTGTTAGGAAAATGAATTAAAAAAAAGTTACGAAGAGAGAAAGAAGATACATTAAAACTGTGGGGTCCATTTTGTTAGGAGAATGAATCTAGTTAATTTGTAGTTACAAAAAACTACCTCAATAGCATAAACTGCCCTATAGTGTTATTAAAAACTCAAAACTGCCTTACAATGTAAAAAACTCATAATTAAATGCATTAGAAAGTAAATAAACTAAAATAAAACCTAAAAATCAGTAGATATGAATAACACACAAAATCATATGTACACATATTGTCATGTACACCATTTTCAGTTTGAATTAATCTATTTATTATGTATTTTGTTTTTTTTAATAAGCAATTGTCAAATTCACCTATGGGTGTACAATTTATTCACGTATATTGATTCATTTCAATGTACACGTGTACTCGTCATTAAGTGTACACAAAATAACTTGTCCAATTTGTCTCAAACTTCTAATATGTTCCAAATTTCTTCATAATTTTGCCTAGAGACTTTTAAATGTGCTATCTGGACCAATTTGTTTTTGCCTCATTGGTCCATGTCACGTCGTTTTATTTCATTTATGCCCCATACATTTCTGATTTGCAAATAAATCTTTGCTATTTGGATCCAAACTTTCAAATATGCATTCTAGCCTCTGTATGTGTAAATGAGCACACAAATATCGTCAACGTGTACACATATATTATATTGTACATGTGTACAATATTATATGAAGTGATAGATGTACACAGACTCATTTGTACATTTCTCAAATTATGATATTTAATAATTTTAATGATTTTGAATATAGTTACTAAAAAGATGCATTTAGAGGTTTTTGGTACATTTATTTGTTCATTTCATTTTATAAGGTTTAAAATGCAAATTTCAAGTTAATTGAAGATGACTTATTTTCAAACCTGAAAGTTTTAGGGTAATAGTGAAAATATTTAAAAATTTAAGGACTACATATGAAAATTAAAGAAATTTAATTTCAAAATTCAACAATGGCGATTCAATTTCAGATGCAGCGGCGACTTCCTTTTACGGTCCACCGGAGGCACGAAGAGAGGGTGATATCACCACGAAAATCTCTTTGGACACCATGAAAAAAAGGATGAGGACATGATATTGAAGCTTCTCATCGGTCTTGATATATTACAGAAAAAAATATATGTGTAGAAGAAAGATAACTATGGTTTGTGATGATAAATCGGTTTTGTATTCGTGACTTAATCTGAATTTTGTAGAGATTATCTTTAGAAAAAAAGAATTGAAAATCAAAGATTTTAAAATGGAAAAGCTGAAAAAATTTCAGAGAAAAATGAAGAAAAGATAAGAGAAAGACAAATAGTAGATCACGAAGATAAAAGAAAGAGAGGAAAATGGGTCCTACCACTTATAATAGAGTTATGTTATAACTTGAAAAATTGAACGAGATGTGTTGAAGTTAGGAAAAAGTGTGTTTGTAGTATAAACTGTCTTATTCTGATAGAAAAAACTTAAAACTGCCTTTCAGTGTAATTATTTCAGAACTTAACAACTGCTCTAGGATGAAATGATAACAGACTAAGACTATTGAACTATGCAGGGTTGATAGCATGCCTCTTGTGGAATATAGTGGTAGTAACTGTACCAAAGGATGAGGTTACTGTGTTTTATCCAGAATGATCATATTCAATTTTTTTTTACTATTCCTTGATTTGATTTTGATGCATTAATCTTTTCCCACTATATGGCTTATGTCAATCATCTACTAAATTTTTGGGGTCCCTAGGGCTTACGTCTTATGGTTACCGACCTACAATGTAAGAAAATATTACATCCCAAGACAGTTTTATTTTTTTTATAACACAATGAGTCACTTTCCACTACTAGAACACTTTTTCTTAACTTTCTTCCTTTATAGTTACATTCAATAGTTGAAAGCCAAACAAATAGTAACTAATAGGTCCCACTTATTTTATCTTCTTCTCTCAGAACTAAAATATTTTTTTTTACAGATATTAAAAACGTTGAAATTTGCAGAACATATGTATTTCAATGATAAAACTAATCTTTAATAATAAAGATAGACAACCTTTCACATAATTTCAAATACGAATATCTTATATGACAGTACTATCATTCATGAAAATAAAACAAAAAATGATAAATATCACTTTAGGAGTGGTGAAAAACTTTGTGGTTTCTTCTCCAGTGAACAATTTTTGTTTCTTCTCCAACAAAAACTTCATTCTCGGTAATCTCAAATCCTAAACTATATTCCGACATAGCTTTACGGATATCCGTGTCAAGATCAAATCCTCTCTTTCTCATCGTGGTCGCCATGCCCAAGACTAGAGTTGCCGACGTTCGAATCGTCGTCTCTTTAGTTGCAGGTCAAAGAGAAAGCTTCATAGAGCAACAATGGTGAAGTTTTGATTATTTACATATCTGGTCCTTTAACTCTTATTTATTCTCCAATTTATCTCAAAATTTTATTATATTCACAAATATTTCCTGAAACTTTCAACCGTGCCATTCAGACCAAGCGAATATTCTAATTTTGCAACATTGGTCCGTGCCGTTTTTTTATTTTGTTTATACCCCAGATGTTTCTGATTGCAAAGAAATTCTTTTGATTTAGTCTCATAGTTATTATGTCCACACTGATAAATTATCTATGTTATTTGTACACAAAATACCAGTAATGTTGTCCATAACAGAATCAAACATAAAACTCCAAATTAATATCAATTATTTTGGGTGTCCATATGGACACTAGCTATATTATGAATGACTGGTATTAATAATTTAAATAAAATTTCAAATTTTCAGTTTCATTCTATATCATAATTTGAGCAATGTTACATGTACACATGTGATTTGTCTTCTTTTTGAGTAACTAATTAAAAACTATTAAAATCATCGTCATCATAACTTGAGCAATGTATAAATAAATTAGCGTACACATTTCTTGATAAATTTTTACTACTATTAGGTGAGAAAACCTACATGTTTCATGTATATGTATATGAGGATAACAGAATTATATGACGTCCATGTATTGTTGTACAAGTTAATTTGTGTACATGTGAATCATTATACATGTGGATAATAAAACATTTGTATACATGATATAGTGTACACATTTCTTGTGTACATGTGAATCATTGTACATGTGGATAATAAAACATTTGTATACATAATATAGTGTACACATTTTGCAACATTGTCTCTGCCGTTTTGTTTTGCTTCACTTATATCCTAGATATTTTGATTTGCAAATCAATCTTTTTGATTGTCTCCTATTTCCAATAATAGTTGTATATGTGGACAATGAAATATGTATACATTCTTATCATGGTATAACATTACTCATTTGGATCTACAAGTTTCAAAATGTGTACTTAGAAGTGAGATAGTAGGACTATGTGTACACATTACCATAATATCACATTATCTAATTGAATAATTTTGCTAGTTTCAAAATGTGTACAACCATATAATATTCATGTGTACATACAAATTTTGATGTACATATATATACCATTTTTAAAGTTTGATGTATTTTATTAACTATTTTGATTAGTAACCGTCAATCCACTCATATGTGCATAGACTCACTACAAATATTAACGGGCTTATAACTTACCAGAAACGACTACATTCTTTTGATCCACCATTTGATGTACATGTGTACACGTCAAATAATGTATGCAGCCAAATTTACATTCTTTGCTATCTAAAAAGTGTACACATACATGTACATATATATATATACCATCTGTAAAGTTTAATGTATTTTATTAACTATTTTGATTAGTACATATATACATGTGATATTTTCCTTTTTTGAGCAACTATAATAAAAATTATTAAAATCATCATCATAATTTGAGCAATGTACAAATAAATCGCTGTACATGTGGATAATGCAATGTGTGAACACGTTGATATATTTTACCAGATTCATGTGTTTTAACAGTTTAAACCACGATTATGAAGGATGTACTTAATATTATCTGAGTTGTACATGTGTACATCAATTTTTTAATTTATATGTGTACATTAATTTTAAAATGTGAATGTGTACATGAGTGCCAATGAGAAAATATAGGTTTACCATGAGATGTCAGAACAATGACACCTACTTCAAAAATATATACAGTAGGATTTGAAATGCAACTCTTTTCAGAGCATTTTTACATTTGCATAGCTACATAAAGATATTTAAAACATGATCTCTTCAAATGATCCATGTGGACATTCATGTTGTACATATGTACATTACCTCATATTGTACATGTGTACATCAACTTCATAATGTACATATATATACA
>CAKOAT010049600.1:26721-136973 GCA_932364175.1 Eruca vesicaria subsp. sativa | reverse complement strand
TCAGAGCATTTTTACATTTGCATAGCTACATAAAGATATTTAAAACATGATCTCTTCAAATGATCCATGTGGACATTCATGTTGTACATATGTACATTACCTCATATTGTACATGTGTACATCAACTTCATAATGTACATATATATACATTAATTTCAACATGTATCTTAACGTCATTAATTTTAAAATGTATATTTTTTAACTATGTCTACCTTACATAGTTTCATGTGGACAACTATATTAGAGTGTATACATGTATAAGATATATCGGAATGTACAATCTTCTTCTTGATGAACTATTTTGGTATATTTTTAAAAATATGTCTACCTTACACGATATATCTATCATAGTGTACATGACTATCATCAAGTGTACATGTGTATACTATGTAATCAAATATGTATACTAATACTCAATATCACGCATCCACACCATTTTACTTGTACATGGTACACAAGCTGAGTGATAGGTTATGATTTTAATGAGTTTTAATAGGATGTTTCTACAAATAAAAAAGTTTATAGCCAAAAAAAATTATACGATAGCTTAAGGACTAAATGTGCAAAAACGTCAAAGTTGACCATTTTTGCTGACGTTTCATTTTGTGCCCATGGACTGCTGATCAGAGATGAGCTAGTGAAGATGAAATGAGACTTGAGACAAATATGACATAAACGTTAGTGAAGTTTGATGCTTGACTTCTGGCTTTGAAGAAGGAGCACGTCGAAGAAGATGATGTCACTGGTAATTGTTTGTCAGATTCCCAAGTAAACAAAGATTTGATTTTTTTTCTTCTCTACAAAAACACAAATAAAACAAAAGAATCAAAAACACTTACTCCAGACAGTCTCTTTCTCTGACCGTTTACATCCGTCATCTTCTCCATTACATCTATCACCCAAAATCTTGTTTGATTGAAAATTAAAAATTTCACAATTTTTTTCTTTGTTTTTCATCTAGATAATAATAAGAAAAAAAAACCTAATTGTGTGGTGAACAAACATAAATTATCTCTCCAATAAGTGAGAGAAAATAAACAACGATAAAAGAAAAAGAAATTGTAAGGAAAGATAAAATGATGGACCCCATTTGTTCTTCTGATTTCTTTTTAGTTAAGAAAAAGTACCTTGGTAGTGGAAACTGTCTTATAGTGTATTAAAAACATACAAACTGTCCTGTAGTGTTAATAACCCACAATGTAATTACAGCTCTATAAATATATGATGTACTTTGCTTTAGGGACACGATACATGAGTTACTATCACAATGCGTACACATACATATGGAGAACTGATAGTGCTCTGAAGTTTTACGAAATAAGATATATAGTATTCTCATTGGTAGATTTCTTCTGCATCACAGTTTTTGCACGAAGCCATGATGCAGAACACACTTCTTTAACATAATAAGTTTAATCATTTTCTTATCTCTTACGCAGTAGGGATACAAGATTTATATTTTTCCAATTTTCTTTCTATCACAATTTAATATAGTTGAAGCAATCTAAAGTATAAATAACTATTTTTAAGAGTATCAGATTTTGATATTATTACAATAGCTAATTTTTTCACGATACTAAATTACACCCACCTCCAAATAAAATCAACTGAAAATCAAATGTAATGTGATAACAATATAAAAGTTATATTTTAATGTAATATTTAATACTGTCAATAATGTCATAAATAATAATTAGTATACATTATGTTACACCAACTGATGTTTTACAACATATGTTTGTTTCAGTTTATATTAGATTTTAATTTACAATAATGTTATTTAATTTTTAGTATTTTACTAATTATGTTTTGTAAATTATTTTAGGTTTTGTTGAATTTTTTTTATAAAAAAAGTATTTGTTGGAAATTTTGATCATGCTATATGAAAAATATTTAGTGTTATAACTTAATAAATTTTTAAATTTCTAACAGAGTTTTACTTGAGTTTCACATCTTATTATAACAAATAATTTACTTTGAATAATTTAAAGTGAACCAAACGTAATTTAACCAAAATAACTTAAATGTGGTGTAACCATTAATAATCTGAAAATTATATGAACCAAACTGTATACAAAACATTTCTGAAAATTATATCTCTCTTTAAAGACTAAACCAAAAGAAGTAAATAAATCCTTTAATATTTTCAGTGTTGGCTGTATTGGATGAATGTATATAATTCCTCTCTAATCAAATATCTCATCCCCAGTTTGCTTTTAAATCTAAAATAAATGTACTACGAAGTACTCGCGCGGGAATATTATTTGTGTTTTGTTTAAGATTTGACGTATGTTTATATTTTTGTATGTATTTTCTATCAAATATTTTGTAATGTTGTAAAAAGTTTGATCTGAATTATGCGTTTGTGGTTATTGAGTGTGATGGACATAACCATTTGCATTCATACTTTTAAAAGGTTAATGTTAACTTAATTCAATAACTAAAATGATTTCCAATGACTGTTACTTTGGTTGTATGTTTGAACAAAATTAATTTACCTTTACATCAAAACAATGACTATCAAAACAGTGACTGCGGATCTGAAAATGAAAATTGCATTGAGAGAAAGTGCTTGTTTTGGAACTTGAGTTTACTGAGAAAGCCAAGTATTTTGAACTTAGATGATCTTGGCACCCTTTTCATTTCAAATACTCTTTTAGGATATCTCTGCATAATCCAAATATTTGGTTCGTTTATTGTTGCGAGGCAAAAATTCATGATCTTACTTTTTTTATTTTTTGTTTAAATATTTGCAAATCCCTCACTATTGATCAGAGAACACAGAAAAACATACTACAAAATCTCTGCGAGAAATCTAGTTTGAGTTTGATTAATTGTTAAACTTGTGTTGAAATTAATTTTGACGTAACCTTGAGAAAATATATAGTTTTGATAATCTTCTTTAATCTTTCCACTACAGTCTCCTCCATTGGCTTCACTTTATTGTTCTATTTAAAAAATGAACTCTATTAGGATATATCTAAACATGTTTATCTACTAGCTATTTCCTTATATTAGTTTCCTTATGATAATAGGATTAGGACTTTAGGATGTGTATATAAGAAGACCTTGAGGTCATGAATCAATAACACATAAACTTATTCGATTACATAACTTTTCATGGTATCAGAGCCACGAACCTGATAAATTGAGAAACGAATCACGAAACACTCGACCTCGAAGAACAAATCGATCTTAAACAACACCGATCTCCGACTCTGCAACAAATTCAACGATGGCTGGACAAATAACAACGGCTAAAGCTCGACGAACAATATCTCCATATGATTTATCCACCAATGATAATCCTGGAGCAGTAATCTCTCAACCTCTACTTAATGGNATAAATTGAGAAACGAATCACGAAACACTCGACCTCGAAGAACAAATCGATCTTAAACAACACCGATCTCCGACTCTGCAACAAATTCAACGATGGCTGGACAAATAACAACGGCTAAAGCTCGACGAACAATATCTCCATATGATTTATCCACCAATGATAATCCTGGAGCAGTAATCTCTCAACCTCTACTTAATGGAAGAAACTACGATGAATGGGCTCAAAATTTACGAGTCGCATTAAGTGCTCGAAAGAAGTTTGCTTTCATTGATGGAAGTATTCCAAAACCTGCATCCGACTCACCAGATCACGAAGATTGGATGGCCAACAACCATCTACTTGTCACATGGATCAAACTCACCATTGAATCAAAGCTTCGCACAAACATCTCTCATAAAGAAGAAGCAAAAGATTTATGGGATCATATAAAGCGACGGTTTGCACTCAAAAGTGGAGCTCGATACCAACAGCTTCGTGCTTCTCTTGCAAACTGTCGACAATCAGGATCTTCTGTAGAAGATTACTTTGGACGACTAACGAAAATCTGGGATTCAATGGCTGAATGCTTCACAACCAAGACGTGTAAGTGTGGCAAGTGCGACTGCAATCTGGTGGATGCACACGAAACAGAACGTGATATGATCAAGGTTCATGACTTCTTGTTTGGTCTTGACGATGCAACTCATGGTGCAGTAAGATCTCAGATCTGTGCTCAAACTCCACTTCCGGATCTTGACACGGTCTATCAAATAATAGTTCAAAACGAAACTGTACAAGTGAATGCTCATAAAGAACCACCGGCAGTCCTAAGCTTCGCAGCTCAATCATCACCATAAACAACTACTGCTCCAAACAATCGACAAACGAACTATGACAATCAACGACCAAGATACACCAATCCCGACGCAAACGTAACTTGCACAGGCTGTGGCCGATTAGGTCATCGTGCAACAGGATGTTTTCGTGTGATTGGATATCCAGAATGGTGGGGAACACGACCTCGCACTCGCAACAATTATCAAGCACAACAAGGCAACACACAGACAACGACACAAACCAACACTCCTGCACGAGCTAATTCTTCTCAGGTTGTGGGATCTTCGAACGAAATTGGGGCTAATATCACTCTCACCGACGCAGACCGTCAAGGATTAACTGGCTTTTCTGACGCTCAATGGAAAACTTTGGTGAAACTTATGGCTCCGAAATCTCATTCCGACACACGCCTAAGTGGTAAGAACAATGAACCTGTGTGGATCTTGGATACAGGAGCGACACATCACATGACCGGGAGACTCGATCTTCTTCAAAATCTACAACCGGTTCCTCCTGTTTCTGTCAAGTTACCAGCAGGCGCAAACGTCTTATCTAACCAGCAAGGGACTATTCCCTTGACATCCCATATACACTTGAAGAATGTGTATTATGTGGATGGGTTTCACTCGAATTTGATATCGTTTGGACAACTATTAAACGACAATTATATTATTGGTCAAGTCACTGATAGACTTGTTGTTTTACAGGACCGCACCACGAGGACGCTGATTGGAGCGGGTGAACGTGAGAGAGAGGGACTGTACCACTTCAGAGGGATTGAGACTGTGACTGCATTCCAAAGAACTCTTGTCGATGAAGGAGTTTTATGGCATCGTCGTCTTGGTCATCCATCATCTCGAGTCGTGGGCTTACTTCCAGGAGTTCATCTTAAATCTAGTAGTGTTTCTATGTGTTTATCTAAATGTGATGTTTGCTTACGGTCAAAGCAAACAAGAACACCGTTTTCTGATAGTTATAATAAAGCATCCAGCATTTTTGAATTAATTCACTGCGACTTATGGGGACCATATCGTACTGCTGCTCTGTGTGGATCGAAATATTTCTTAACCATTGTCGACGACTATTCTCGAGCAGTCTGGTTGTTTCTTCTTCCTAACAAAACCGAAGTACCAGCTCGCCTGTGCGAGTTTCTTGCATTAGTAAAACAGCAATTCAACTGCGACGTCAAAACTCTCCGTAGTGACAACGGAACTGAATTCATGTGCCTCACAAAGTTCTTTCGGGAACAAGGTATTATTCATGAAACATCATGTGTTGGGACTCCTCAACAAAACGGACGAGTAGAAAGAAAACATCGACATATACTCAACGTAGCTCGGGCACTGCGATTTCAGGCTGGTTTACCAATCGAGTTCTGGGTTGAATGTGCTTTAACAACATGTTTTCTTATCAACCGAACTCCATCAAAGCTTCTCAACGACAAAACACCTTTTGAGATACTATTTTCTCGACCGCCAGTACTGGATCAACTACGTGTCTTCGGTTGCTTATGCTATGCTCATAACCTGGATCACCACGGTGATAAGTTCGCATCTCGCAGCAGATGTTGTGTCTTTCTTGGATACCCATACGGGAAGAAGGGATGGCGCCTATATGATCTCGACACCGAAACTGTCTTCTCATCTCGAGACGTTGTGTTTCATGAAGCTGATTTTCCGTTTCTGCAACCATCGATCACAACAACCCCCGCTGACCAGAGTTCGCCAACGACACATCTCGTAGACGAGCTCGAATCGATCACACACACTGACACGGAACCTGAAACCACCGAACCAGATAACTCGACCGAAGACGATGATCCTGCTACACATATTCCGACTACTGAAACTAATGATCAATTAGGAAGAGGATTTCGTACCAATAAACCTCCTTCACGACTTAAAGACTTCATCATCGACACCATCAAACCAGTCTCTACTCAATCTGTCTCGATTAATACAGTCACCCTCACCTCTCTCACGACTTCATCCTCTTCTCCATCACCGCCCTCAGGTACGGACCACCCACTCTCTAACTATCATGTCTATGATCGTTTCTCTCACTCTCATCGCAGCTATCTAGTCGCTTTATCTGTTGCCACTGAACCACGATCTTACAAAGACGCAATGCAAGATAAAGTCTGGAAAGATGCATGCGAGCTGAGATAGACGCCTTGGAACTCAATCAAACATGGAACATACAAGAGTTACCTCCGGGAAAAATATCTCTTGGGTGTAAATGGGTCTTTCGCGTTAAACTTAAAGCTGATGGAAACCTTGAACGATATAAAGCAAGACTCGTGGTTCTTGGCAACAATCAAGTTGAAGGAATCGACTATGGAGAAACTTTTGCACCAGTTGCAAAGATGACTACGGTCCGTATTTTTCTCGATCTGGCTGCTAAACAAGACTATGAAGTGCATCAAATGGACGTTCACAACGCGTTTCTTCATGGTGATTTAGAAGAAGAGGTTTACATCAAACTCCCTCCTGGTTTCCGATCTGATAATGACAACAGAGTTTGCCGACTACGCAAATCTCTATACGGCCTCAAACAAACTCCTAGATGTTGGTTTTCCAAACTAGCTATGGCACTACGAGCCTTTGGATTCTTTCAATCCAGGAGTGATTACTCTCTCTTCGTTTCTACGAAATCAGGAACAACACTTCGAGTCTTGGTTTATGTCGATGATCTGATAATCGTAGGGAATTCTCCAGCCTCGATCACGGATTTCAAAACCTATATGTCTGCATGTTTCCACATGAAAGACCTTGGTTCTTTGAAATATTTTCTTGGAATCGAAGTCGCATGCAATGAAGATGGATTTTATCTTTGTCAACGGAAATATTGTCTAGAGGTTTTAACAGAAGCAGGCATGCTTGGCTGTAAGCCGGCTGGCTTTCCTCTCGACCAAAAGCATCAATTATCTGAAGCCGATGGAGATCTACTGAACGAACCAGAACAATATCACCGACTAGTAGGACGCTTGGTGTACCTTTCTTCAACACAACCAGACCTCGCATACTCCATCCACGTTCTCACACAATTCATGCAGCAACCTCGTCTGGCACATTGGGAAGCTGCCATGCATGTTCTCAGTTACTTAAAAGGAACTATAGGACAAGGGATTATGCTTCGTTCGTCCTCACCTCTTCATGTCACCGGTTGGTCTGATTCTGACTGGTCCGGCTGTCGCGCCACTCGTCGTTCTGTTACAGGATGGATAGTTCAAATAGGAACATCCATCATTTCGTGGAAATCTCAGAAGCAAGACACAGTCTCCTTATCCTCAACAGAAGCAGAATATCGAGCAATGACAGAGGTTGTCAAAGAACTTTTATGGATCAAAGGGCTACTTCGCGACTTTAACATCAACCATACGAAGCCAATGACATTACGGTGCGACAACAAATCAGCTATCTACCTCAGCTCCAATCCAGTTTTCCATGAACGAACAAAACACATCGAATCTGAATGTCATTTCATCCGGGATCACATCATCAGTGGCAACATTTCGACATTACATGTTTCTTCTAAAGATCAACTCGCGGACATTTTGACAAAGGCTTTGGGAAGAAAAGAATTCGACATTTTTCTTACAAGTTGGGCATTCGAGACTTGTATGCTCCAACTTGAGGGGGGATATTAGGATATATCTAAACATGTATATCTACTAGCTATTTCCTTATATTAGTTTCCTTATGATAATAGGATTAGGACTTTAGGATGTGTATATAAGAAGACCTTGAGGTCATGAATCAATAACACAGAAACTTATTCGATTACATAACTTCTCAAACTCTTTTTCCTACAGCACTGGATGTTGTTGCATAGGCTGTCAACGATCATGTTGAAAGGTGGACTATCAGAAAAATACTATTTCACCCAATTCAGTGGCTGGCTTGTTCCTCTCAATAGTTTGGCGTCCGGTTATGATCTATAGAGCACAACACCGAAGCTATAAACATCTCTATTTAACCTCAAAGAGTATGTGTCTTCCAACTTTCTAGTAAATAGACGAAAATAAGATCAAAAAAGACGAAAAATAAATGATTAATCAACTAAAACTATGAAAACCATAACAGAACATAAATTGAAAGCAAACCACTAAACAAAAGCAGAAATAATCCTACGTAAATATGTATTTAATACTTACTGCAGTTGGAACGTGTGTATGTCCCCGAGGTTTTTCTATTGGAAGCCTAAAGTCGGATAAAATCATCATTTAAGAGTACGCTCGAGGAACTGAACTCATGGTATATTACACGCCCAACCAAATATACCACAGAATCCATTAAATTTTTCAGAACCCACCATACATTTTCTCCTCAAGAGATACGGTTCAGAAAAACGACATTTACATATATATTCAAAAAGAGCTCCATGGATAAGAATAATATGCTAAAAGTTCCCGCAGATGCGGGTGATACAATTATTGGTTTCCCTAAGGTTTCTCTGGTTTCTCACCAGATGGAACAGGAGGATGCAAAGCTGGTGTAAGACTAATTGTTGGAATACAAAGATGATGGTGATGATATTTTCTTGAAGATTTAAAATGAAATAAAACGCTTTAATCTTAATGTTACTTACTCTTGGTTTGGAGCTGGAGGTTGGAGTCAAAACTGCTGCTACTTCAAGATTGTCCAATCAAGTAAGTACATATGCAACTAATAACCTGCAAATATAAAACATTAGAAAAAATTGTTTTGAGTGCACCAAAGAAAGGAAATAATTGTTTTTAATGAGAAAATCTTCGAGCATAATCTATATGAAAGTTACAGAAATATAGATTTCTCCCAATCGTCAAAAGTAGATCCTTGAGAAACCTCTCTGGATATGAATAATATGGTTTGGCTTCAAACTGCAATCATCGTACATAGAGAAAGTATGATGTGAACTCAGGTGGAATGATTTTAAGTGAACATGCCAATGGAGAAGAAGACTGTATATATAAATGATTTTTTTTTGGTTAAGGACTCTTCTCCTACCTTTAAGACAACATCTTTGGATAATTCCACACAAGTTTCTCAATAAAACTGTTACAAAATCAGTAACTATTACCTCGACATGTGTAAGCCTTCTCTTCACTGATCTTGCTATAGTTCAGATTTTAGGTACCTGCACGAAGGAGGCTTCTCTTGAGCAGTTTTAGGATTAGAATTATTGAATCGAATTAGACATATATGCCTAAGATATTCTCAAATTATATATCTTGTTACTTTATAACTTGGTGAGAAGAGGAAGCTGGTCTCATCTATAAAATACAGCAACCCTGAACTTGGATGTTGGAAAAAATTCTTTAAAAGAAGAGTATGGTTCTTTTGTGAATGCAAATACTGATGCAACTTAAAAAGAAAAGATGGACGGAGACATGAATGATATTGCTATCTCAAGTAATCATGGAAAGTCATTTTTGAACAAAGAACCAGAAGGTAAGACTTTACCTCTCAGTACCGCACCCCTGAAGAGAAGCAAACAAAGCTCAACCTCTGCAAAATTATCTTCCAAAGTAACCTCTCTTGATAAAGAGAAACCGTCTGGTGTATCCAATAATAAGAAAAGCTTGGTCTAGCGTAGTAGCCCCTTGTCTAGATTTTCCTCATACACCATCTTATATTATAACCTCTTTAAAGAATAATTTTTATCACATAACTTCCGCTGGAGATCCAAGTAAATATATATCCTGCTGGTGCAATTTAATCAGACCCACAACCGTACTAAAACACCTCAAATACTAACGAACATTCGAGGGATAAAGATAAGCCATTCAAACATAGCATGGTAGATAAAGGGTATTGTTTGGAATACCATGTTTCTTCTCTTCTTACGCTTGATTTCGTGGATTGTGGTACCTTGATTCTCGATTCACATTGTTGCGAGAAACCTGATTACGTGGAAGCAGAAAATTATCAAGTAAAACTTCCTAATTTATTTTCAGAGATTGAGAATGGGCATTAGAGAGAGAAAGGCGACAACTTACCTTGCAGAGAAAAGTTGGAGAAAGAAGAACGTATCAGTATCTCAGGTAAGAGTCGCCCTCTTACATACACATAGAGATGAAGAAGAGAGATGGTTAAGTAGGTTTTGGATTGCTTTAGGGAATTTGAAGAGGTTTTAGAATTTGTTTGCTAATTAATTGAAAAGGAATTTTTTTTTTTTTTCTTGTGTAGAATATTTAGAAACCTACGGATTAACGGAAGCTGGAGACAAAAAAAACGAAAGTTGGAGACGTTACTGTGACTTTATCGGCATCTGGGTTATCTGGAAAACAGACGGCTGAGATACAAAGGTCGGATGTTAGACGGTGATGAAACCTTGCATTTGACTAGGCTTAAACTAAAAGGCATATTAAAGTCCATGCAAAAGTTAACTATAACAAATGTTAAAAGCTAAGGTTTGTTCAAAAAAAAAAAAAAACAAATGTTAAAAGCTAAAGCCCATAAGAGATCAAGTCACGAATTTCGATAAGTCTTCTTTGGTAAGAGGATCGGTCAAGAGGCCAGGCAAGAGATCAAAGATACACTTAGGATTCAAAATGACGTAGGAATGGGAACCTACATAGGGATACCAGAGGATATCAGTGGCTCGAAATGTAAGTTGTTTGCCTTCCTAAAAGATAAACTTCGGAACAGGGTGAATGGATGGACGGGTTGGTGGTTGCCTAAAGGTGGAAAGGAAGTAATGATTAAGTCAATCCTGTTAGCTCTTCCAACCTATGTTATGTCTTGTTTCTTGCTTCCATTGGAGATATGTGATGCCTTAGCTAGTGCCATTGCACAATTTTGGTGGAGCTCAAACCCACCAAAGAGAGGTTTACACTGGACAACATGGGACAAGTTATGTCTATCTAAAGAGGAAGGTGGAATTGGATTCAGGATGATCCATGAGTTTAACCTGGCGTTACTAGCAAAGCAGTTGTGGAGATTGGCCCAAAACCCAGATTCATTGGTTGCTCGAGTTATGAGAGGCCGGTATTACCGATTAAGTTCGCCTTTGCGGAAGGTTACAGTTAGCAGTCCATCGTATGTGTGGACAAGCATTTCGGCTGCACGTGAACTATTGCTGCTGGGGGTAAGACAGAAGATTCACTCAGGGTATGAAGTAAAGGTATGGGAGGACCCTTGGATTCCCACAACTCCTGCAAGACCAGCACATGCATCTGCTCCGGTACTGCATCCGAATATGAGAGTCAGTGATCTTATCAATCAAGAAACAAAGTGTTGNATGTGTGGACAAGCATTTCGGCTGCACGTGAACTATTGCTGCTGGGGGTAAGACAGAAGATTCACTCAGGGTATGAAGTAAAGGTATGGGAGGACCCTTGGATTCCCACAACTCCTGCAAGACCAGCACATGCATCTGCTCCGGTACTGCATCCGAATATGAGAGTCAGTGATCTTATCAATCAAGAAACAAAGTGTTGTGATCTGGATCGATTGGCAAATTATGTTGACGCTGAAGATATACCTCTCATAAGGAGTCTGGCCATTAGTCCAACCCATCGAAGAGACACACACTGCTGGAGTTACACAAAGAGTGGGCAGTACACAGTTAAGTCAGGCTATTGGGTAGCTCGCAATATACTGATGAAGGAGGATGAGATTTTGGTAGATGAACCTAGCATTAAAAGGCTCCAAGCACAAGCTTGGAAGGTCAAAGCACCCCCGAAGATGTGTCACCTTATGTGGCAGATTATCTCGGGGCAGGTGGCGGTTACGAGTGCGCTGAATCATAGACACATGCGATGTGATAATTTCTGCCCACGATGCGGAGAACCGGAAGAAACAATTGCACATGCAATTTTTCAACGCCCACCGGCTTTACAGGTAAGGGCCTTATCATCTATACCTACCAGCTCAATGTTATTCCCTTTGGAGAGTACATCTGCGAATATGGATTATTTATTCTGGCGGAAGAAGATCATTGGTGGGCCAGAATTAGACAGGGATCCTTATCCTTGGCTAATATGGTACATTTGGAAGGCTCGGAAGGATAAGTTGTTCAGAGGAATAGAGAGAGACCCTTTGGAACTGGCAAGGTATGCAAAGAGTGAGTGTATCGCCTGGTTTCAAGCCAATGAGCAGGAAGTTGTTTTACCACAGGAGAGCGGAGACACTGAACGTCAGGCCATAAGTCTACAAGATATTTGCATGATAGATGGTTCTTGGACCTCTATAGATCAATTCTCCGGGTGTGGTTGGCACTGGAAAGATAGCAGAGGAAATAGTCAGCTGATGGGGATGCGAAATGTGAGTGGAGTGGAGTCGGCTTTGCATTCGGAGCTAGAAGCGCTGCGGTGGGCAATGGAGAACATGCTTCAACATTCGCCATGTCAGAGCTATGGGACGGACTGCAAGGAATTGGTAGCAATGCTCAGGGATCCTCATGGTTGGCCAAGATTTTCGACGGAACTAGAGAGGATCTCGACGCTGAGGATTTGTTTCCCAGATTTCAAGATCTTTTATGTTCCTAGATCTCTAAATGGTGTGTCAGATCATTTAGCTAAGACTGTTCGGTCATTTTATCGCGATCTTTTGTTTGTTGGTTGTTCTATTCTGGTCTGGATTCCCAGACCACCTCAAGCTTGAGTAATAGACCATCCGTTCGTTGTCAAAAAAAAAAAAAGAGAGATCAAGTCACGAATCAAAACGATTTCAGAGAGTTATCAAGGTGACACGTGTATTAATTTGCTTCCGTGGAGAAAAAAAAAGGAAAATTTATTATTATAGAAACTATGAATAAATGGTTAGAATAATTCAAATAATCAAATCAGTGTTATAAAATTAACTTGAACAAAATATGTTGGTTGTACACTTGTACTCAACCACTCCATACTGGTTTATCCAACCTTAGTATTTGTCTGAGTAAAATAGAAATGTGTTAGAAAAAAAACTCTTTACGTTTATTGTTCAAATACCATCTTCAATAGTTCCAAAAAGTCTGATATAAACGTTACTTCTACATATGTTCGCATGTTTTTTTATTGTAAAATATATAGCATTTAATATTAATTAACGATTTTTTTTATTGTTTGTATATGTTCATTTTCTACATCATGGTTTCATGTTAAACAAATCAAAATGATATGATACATAAGTTGTTTATTTCTTGATCATGTTTTATTATATGGATCATTTTTCTATTGTAATTATTTGTAAATCTAACCATTAATATGTTGTTATATATTAATATACACGTTTTGTTATAAAACATAAGACATATTTCATAGCTAAATAATATGTTTAAAAAAATTAGATGTCTCCCAAGTTTCTGTATATGTCAAATAAATTCAACACCTATTACACATACAAAAATAAAAATAAATAAAATTTTGAAATATATGTAATATTAAAGTTGAGAAATTTTTTTGCAAACTTTACAATTTAGTTAGTATATAACATTTTTTCTTATAAATTCTACTAATTTTATTTTAATTATTAACTTGAATTCTTTTCTTTTCTTGTTTTATTAGTAGTTTGTATGTACTTCGCATGACATTTTATTATCAACTTTTATTTTTATATATTATAATTCTATCAAGGTTGACATCTAGGGTGGGACGAAATGACGAAAGGACGAAGGTCATGTGGCCGTACGTCTTTTAGATTTAGAAAAATTTACCTTACGTCTTTTAGATTTAGAAAAATTTACCTTTTCTACAATAAGTATATACTAGATTTTGATCAGCGCGCCCGCGAATGTGTAATTTTAATATATAATATCTTATATATTTTTCAAGGATACATGTATATGTGAAACTGAATTCTTATTGTATTGTTGTTTGATCTGCAAATAAGTGGTATATTAGATAAGTTATTGCTTATTCAAGTGGATCATTTATATATTGTATTTGCTTATAAATATTATATATTAGCATGATTATATAAATTACAACAATTCATATATTTTGGAAAACTTATATTTGCTGTTTTTAATAAAATTATATATTTTTCAAATGAATATGTGGGACAATTTATTTTAGATGAACTAATCTATACTAATAAACTACAACACTCTTAAGTTAATTAGTTCAATTCGATTTTTTAACGTTTAAAATTTGATTCAAAACCATTAACATTTATCAACTTGTAAGACCAATTTGGATCACGTTATCGTTGGGTCCTATTATTAGAGTCGCTTAGTTTTTTAGTTTTGTTGCATGTATCTAAATAATTGGTCTATTTACTTATTAATTAATTAGCNTTTTTTAAGAAACAAATTCACATATCGATTCCAAGGGGGGGGGGGTTAGGGTTTCATTGCTAGGATCTCAATCAATCAATTTGCTGAGTTCAGAAAAAAAAATCGTTTATTGAAATCTTTTCAGCAGACACCAAGATGATTTCCATGGTGAAATCGTATGAGTAAAGATACAGATTTGTTTTTTATTTTATTTTATTTCGAAACTGAACCTTTTCTCTTTTAAAGTCAGATAAAAAACACAAGATTTTCCGATTCAGTTGACTTTGTTCCTAACATTTTATATTATCTATGTAGAGATATGAGAAAAAAATGAAGATTGAAAATTGATTGTCACTTCGAACATTCTGGGATGTTAAAAAGAGTTGTCGGCTGAGATTGATTTCCACATAGAAGACCAACACAATCAATGAAATGAAGATTTACAAACCAATATTGTATTTGCTTATAAATATCATATATTAGCATGATTATATAAATTACAACAATTCATATATTTTAGAAAACTTATATTTGTTGTTTTTAAGAAAATTATATATTTTTCAAATGAATATGTGGAACAATTTACTTTAGATTAACTAATCTATACTATTAAACTACAACACTCTTAAGTTAATTAATTCAATTCAATTTTTTAATTTTTAAAATTTGATTAAAAACCATTAACATATATCAACTTCTAAGACCAATTTGGATCACGTTATCGTTGGGTCCTAATATTAGAGTCGCTTAGTTTTTTAGTTTTGTTGCATGTATCTAAATAATTGGTCTATTTACTTATTAACTAATTAGCATAGGAAAAAAATAGTTAGTTTAACTTTTGTTAAGAAAAAAAATTCACATATCGCTTCGAAAAGGGAGGGGGGGGGGGGTTAGGGTTTCATTGCTAAGATCTCAATCAATCAATTTGCTGATATCATAACAAAATCGTTTATTGAAATCTTTTCACCAGACACCAAGATGATTTCCATGGTGAAATCGTATGAGTAAAGATACATATTTGTGTTTTTTTTTAAAGCTGAACCGTTTCTTGTTTCAAGTCAGATAAAAAACACATGCTTTGCCGATTCAATTGACTTTGTTCATAACATTTTATATTATCTATGTAGAGATATGAGAAAAAAAATGAAGATTGAAAATTGATTGTCACTTCGAACATTCTGGGATGTTAAAAAGAGTTGTCGGCTGAGATTGATTTCCACATAGAAGACCAACACAATCAATGAAATGAAGATTTACAAACCAATATTTTATTTGCTTATAAATATTATATATTAGCATGATTATATAAATTAAAACAACTCATATATTTTGGAAAAATTATATTTGTTGTTTTTAATAAAATTATATATTTTTCAAATGAATATGTTGAACAATTTATTTTAGATGAACTAATCTATACTATTAAACTACAACACTCTTAAGTTAATTAATTCAATTCAATTTTTTAACGTTTAAAATTTGATTCAAAACAATTAACATATATCAACTTCTAATACCAATTTGGATCACGTTATCGTTGGGTCCTAATATTAGAGTCACTTAGTTTTTTAGTTTTGTTGCATGTATCTAAATAATTGGTCCATTTACTAATTAACTAATTAGCATAGGAAAAAAAATAGTTAGTTTAACTTTTGTTAATACAATAATTCACATATTGCTTCGAAAGGGGGGGGGGGGTTAGGGTTTCATTGCTAAGATCTCAATCAATCAATTTGCTGATTTCAGAACAAAATCGTTTATTGAAATCTTTTCACCAGACCCCAAGATGATTTCCATGGTGAAATTATATGAGTAAAGATACATATTTGTGTTTTCCTTTAAAGCTGAACCGTTTCTCGTTTAAAGTCAGATAAAAAACACATGCTTTGCCGATTCAGTTGGATTTGTTCATAACATTTTATATTATCTATGTAGAGACATATGGGAAAAAAATGAAGATTGAAAATTGATGGTCACTTCGAAAGTTCTGGGATGTTAAAAAGAGTTGTCGGCTGAGATTGATTTCCACATAGAAGACCAACACAATCAATGAAATGAAGATTTAAAAACCAATATTAAGTGTGAGAGAAAGTCTATATAATTACTCTGTTTTGTATGCTTATACGGTAGATGATTTCTAAGCTACTCTCTGTTTCCATTGGTATACTTAAATGTTTTTTCTTTCTGACATGAAGTTAGTTATCTCTTTGTGTTTATTATTTTGTTTTTATTTACGGTTTATGGGGATGCCTTGTTGTTCGATATGAACTACCAGCTGTAGAGATGGCCATGCTTTTTGTGACTCGACATTCCTCTATAGGTAGGCTACATGTGACTTCTTTTGCAAGATGCATGGATCTTGTTACCCTACAAAGAAACACAGTAATTGTTATAAAATAGTTAAAAATAATTTTTCATTAGAATTCAACAAAAGCTGTGCAGAATGTAAGCATTTAACTTGAACTCGCCAGTTATTCTTAAAAGGTCTGACTTTTGTGAGTAGAGAAAAATTGTTCCCTAAGGACATGTTTAGGTTGAGGATGGTTCAATGATTTTCTTTTGATACAATATAGTAGAGGTATTTATAGTTGCTTCCGAAAGGGTATCGATATTGGCATATATGGTTTTGAATTATTAACTACACAATCCTTTGTATTTAAATCATCATAAATTCCGGAATATTTTTTTTGTGAAGATCAGGTAAACATGATTTGCAAGTTAGATTTCCAGAATATGCTGATTTTTTCAGTTAATGATTTCCTTTTTGTGATGATGAATGCGCTGAAATAGGAAATAAATTAGAATGTGATTGAGATTAGGAATAATTGAATTTATTAGTTTTAAACATTAGCTTTTTTTTTGAACAAAAGTTTTAAACATTAGCTATACGTGATTCTTGTGTGGAAGTATGACACATTTTTGGAATATTTGTTTTTGAAAAAGAATAAATTAAATATAATGATTTTGTGAACAGATAATATCAAAAGATTCTAACTATACTATCTTTTGTTATTCTCTAACCTAAATACATTTTTAAAAAAATATGATAACATTTTATCCATGTTAGAGAAATCGTAAACTACACCATGTTACAAACCATACAGTTGATCATAAAAGATATCCAAATAAACAGAAAATACATACATGAAATTGATGGTTTACATGAGCAAAAGTTCCTTGATAGAACAACAATGTCTATTACACCATCTTTCTTAAGCATTGTATAATTTGAATCGATTTATATGGTTAAGTATTTATATTTTGGGTTTTCATTTCGCAGAGCAAGGTAATCGCCGCATGTGGGGAGAATGACAGTAAGTGCCATCAATTTAGTGTTATTAGTTCTGGTTCATTCGGTTTAGGTACAATTTATTCACCTGTAAGTGCCGTCAGTTTATTGAGCTGGTTTATGAATTAGATGAAACGACAATTTATAATCCAGTGGCATGAGAGTGTAAATAAAAGAAAAAAAAAAGACAAAGATCGGGTTTTGAAACTGCTATAAATATGAGTCAAGAGATTGTAAAGTTATTCATTTAGATAATAATATACTAATCCTAAACGAGTATTTGCTTCAATACGTTTTGCTCTCTTTGCTTTCTTCAAGTTTTGCTATTATATATATGGAATGCTCATTAAGTATTTGACATTTTGGAATTCACTTAAAACTAAGTTTAAAATTTAGAAAATATGTTATTACTAAAATATGTGTATGCACTTATAATTCACTGTAATAAGATTTTATATTCTTATATTACTTATGTGTTTTTTAATTTAATTATCAAGATTAAGTTTACATTAATTTATGTGTTCTAGTATTAAAGATGATACCGTGATGGTACAATTTTATCAAATTATTAGAATTCACTATATTGATAACCCTTCTTCCTTACATAATATGTAAAGATAAATATGTGTTGGTATTTATTAAATGGTATCTCTTGGTTGTGTTTTTTGGCCAATATATAAAGAGACACTTCATGTAAAATGAAACCATGTTTGAAAAATTACATAAAATAACTAAAAGCCATAAAAATACATTACAGATTTCGATCTCTTCTTTGTTAAAAATAATTATTAAAATCACTTATATATTATTTGAGATAAATTATAATTTGTAAGCTGTGAAATATGTCATCACTGGAATGATTCTTAGAACTTTTAGAGAGATGTGTTAATCCATGTAAACAGATAATATACTTCTCATTCAATAATTACTAGGTGGTTATCCGTAAATTTGTGGGTATAAATATTGTATGAAAAATATATATCATATATTGCTACAAATTTTGAATAATGATTAGAAACATTTAAAGGATAATTTTTAAATCCAAATACTTTGAAATCTAAAAGCTCAGTACTGTACTTTAGAAGCATAAAATTTAGTGATAATTCAATAATATTAATAAAAGTCGCTAAAAATATTTATTGTACATGTTTTTAATCAAATGATTGTCGAACTAATTATCAATGAACCTAAGATATATTTCAAAACACTTTATAATCATCACACCTCAGTAATTTTACTGCAAACTAATTCTTAGTGCGAAATTCCTCATAATTTTGAGCAAATACTGATGAGTATTTAGTAATAAAAAATGTCAGTAGACTTATATATGCAACTATCACATTAACTTCTACAACACATATTAGGCATCATCTTCAACGTATTCTTATTTGAATTTTAAAAATTTTAATTAAAGGATTAGTTTTTGTAAATAACAAATTAAATAAATATAAATCAAATACCAACAATCAATAAGATTTAAAAGAATTAATTATAATCTTCACTTATGAGTGACACCTAAGAAAAAAAAATCATTTAAATGATTTATCAATTAATATATAGTATAAAGTAAGATTTAAAACCGCTTACATGATTGTTTCTTTATTGTCATATGTATTTATATGCATATTATGAATTATATAATGTAATCTGATATTTAATTTTTATCTACATAAATTATTTTATTTCATCTAATGTTTAAGTGTTTTTTTGCTAATATAGATTAGATTAGGTAATTCTATGATTAGTTTCTTTTTAATAACTTTAATTAAATAAATGAAAATTCAAATTTCACAACCAATCAAATTAAAAAATCTATAATAATAAAGTTCACCTATCTGCCCCCACAGTCAACCACATCACTTTTTTTGATGTGGGGGTTTAAGGACACGTGTCAAGTTTTGAATGGCCGATGTTTTTTTTTCATACCAAACAATTGAATGTACTATTGGGCCTCTCGAACAATTCGTGACCCAACTCAAACGATTGCTAAACCATACCAAACAATTGTATGTACTTTTGTCTCTTGCAAATTCTGCCACGTATTTAGTCTAAAAACCGGTCAGAGTTTCGACTCAAGTAATGAGTCTAGAATTGGGTCACATAAGAATTAAGAAACTCGGCCCAATATCACAGATGAACACCATAGCCCACTAAAGAAAATCATCTTCTGCGGCTGGTTTAAAACACCGTTGGAGTCGCCTCCGCATAACATCTCCTGTTATTCCAACCATCACGGAGAACATCTAACTCCGACCGCCGTTGGAGGCCGCCGTCTGTGACTAATTGATTGAAGTTGTTTCACTGGCAATGAAACCCGGCACCGTTACGTAAGTCGACCGCATTGAAGCTTCATCATTAAGACTCACATTAACACCAATTCTCCACTCCTCCCACGATGTCTCATTCAGTACATGGCCTCATTAATCCCATTGTGTGAATTCAACTATAAATATGTGAGTTTCCTTTTCATAATATTCATCAGTTCTTCGTCTTACAGATATTTAGGGTTTTGTTTTATGTTGTGTAGGTATGACTGCAGATGATCTTTATCCCCTATTCGCAAAGTATGGAAAGGTTGTGGAATCTTTATTCCCAGAAATTGAAGGTTAGTGATAAACTATGGTCGCATGTCTTTGTAATTGAATCAGTTGTTGTTTCTCTTCTTTGATGCTTAGTGTTTTGTCGTTTTAAGACTGGTGATTCGCATGGTTTTGAATTGTACGCTTTAAGTTGAAACATGAAGCACACAAAGCAGTGGAAAGGCTTGATGGTAAGATCTTATATCAGTTTTTTGCACATGATCATTGTTTCATGAAGAGTTGTTAAGCTTTTAGTTTTAAGTTTCAGTGTTTGATTCTTACACTTAAAACCAACTTTTGTGATGAGATCTTTTGTTATCGTTTCATGTTTATGCTATAATATTCGTTTAATCCAGAACGCGATTTACTGTTATTTCTAATTATTCAATATGAGCATGAATATAGCTGGAGTTAAGTTCCATGAAATTATCATTTCTCTTTGAAAAACTGGCTCCGTGTCTCACATTGGCTTTGTTGGTTTTCTCAGGGCTGTGTTTGGAATGACTCGAGAGAGCAAAACCATGGAGCATTAAGGATCAGATTGATATGGGGATAAAATGAGCTTAATGTCACTCCCTTATTGTTCACCATCCTCAAGATGATTCTAAGAAAGGAAGTTTCAAGCTCAATGACGATGATAATCAATGGAAGTCTAAAAAACCAAGAGCGGAGAAAGAAAGAGTTGGTTCTTCAGATATCAGTTTCCAAGATTCAACTTCTTTGTCTGATAGTGTCGACTCATATATGAAAGACATGATTTGTCCAAAAAAAAACATGATATACACAACGGCTGCGTTTAGACCATTGAATCACTACATTGGTGGAGGTAATGGCCAGATGCACTTTATGAAGACAATAATAACTTTTTACGTTTCAATTTCCAACCCAGTAATTTATTTGGAGCTGTTAGTGTTTGCTTTTTCTAAGTCTAGAACTTTGGTTTTAGTCGTCTGTTAACTCAAGTCATTCTCAACGATTTACACATTTTAACTTCGGTATTCCAAGCTATTATATTGATATTCAAAAGTTGGAGCATCTTTACAATGATAATTTGGCTGTTATATCAATAATTTAAAACATATGATTTAACATGCTTCTTAAGGTTACCTCTCAGGGAAAAGTAGCATCTTCATATGCCAGTATGCCAGTCGAGCATCTCTAAACCCGGCAAGCTCAACAATGTTGGTGAGGCATTAAGAATTATTCTACACAAAATTTCATGTGCGTTTTGTCAACCATACTAAAACTATAATATAACTTGACCATATTATCAAAATAAAATTGCGTAAAGGTCACCGTTACATCATCACTCCCTTCACTACAATCCATAGCAATACAAATTAAACCTTACGCACTGACGCCTCCCACTCACAGGAATTACACACACTACTAACCTTCAGAAGGAAACACATATCAACACTGATGTCAAACAGAGACACTCAACATAAACATGAACCCCGCGCGAAGCGCGGGCACACACCTAGTTAACTCTAAACTTCACCTATGAATGAAACCTATTTCAATTAATATATAGTATGATAAAATTAATTACTAATCTACAAAAAGAAATTCTTCATTATTTTAAAATAAAAGGTACAAAATTACATAATATGGTTAAAATATATATGATAATTAACAATACCAAATAATAAAGGTTTAATAACAGAAAATATTTGTTATAGAGATGAAAACCCTACAAGGCGATGGAGACGGCAGAAACGAGATCGAAGGATAGGCTCGAGATTCTTCGCCGGAGGCAACATCAAAGGAGGGGATCGACTATGGCGATGATGTTTCGTTGGCGATGGTGCTCGCTGGCCCAGCAGTAATCAAAGAAAGCAGCGAGAAAGTATTGAATCAGTTTCTGGAATCATCGATTGGGGCTTTGGATGGAAGAGTTTCAGAGTTTCGGGTTGATGAAGGTTCGAAAGTGGTGGCACTTGCAGGTGGGACATACCCAGAAGGTAAAAATCACCATGGAGGAAAAATCAGACTAGTGAAGAGGAGAGTGCAGCTGTTGATGTTGTCGATGGGGTAGCTACTATCCAGATACCGGAGGAGATCTTTGATGAAGCAGAACTTTTGTGCAATAATTTAGTAGTGGGATATTTCATAGGAGATGCCCCACATGTTGGATCCATTCATGCGACCGTTAATCGCATCTGGTCTTCACCCAAGACAGGAACTAAGATACATGTCCAGTTTATTGAAAAGAACACCATTCTATTCTGAATTTATAATAGTCAGATGTGAGCTCGGATGCTTCAGAGGAAGTATTGGCATATCGAAGACATCCCGTTAGTGGTCAATGTTTGGTCCCCGGAGTCTGCCATGAATCCACCAGACTTATCAGCGATGCCATTGTGGGTTTGATTTAAGGGGTGTTCCCAATAATCTATACTCACATAAGGGATTGAAGTGTTTAACTAGAGCAGTTGGGAAGTTAATTAAGCTTCATCCACACACTGACAAGTGTGTACGGTTAGGCGTAGCTCGAGCTTTAGTGGAAGGGATCTTCATAATCCATTGGTGGAAAAGATCGCTTACACAGATATTCAAGGAAGCAAGCGTACTGTTGATGTCTCTTTCCATCGCTTCCCCCTCGCTGCAGTGTGTGTCGAAAGTGGGGACATAAGGGATAGGATTTTGTAGGCAAGTTGGTTACGATATTGAAGAGGAGTGTTGAGGAGGAAAAGGGGTATGTTATCTATGCCGAGGTACCTCAAGTAGTGGAGAAGAATAAAGGAACAGGAGGGACAGCTCTTAAGGACTTGATGCAAAACTTAGAGGCTCTTACGCGTCAGTCAGTGACTTTGGAAACTATGAGAAAAGACAAGGACGGTCAAGGGCCTCAAAAAAGAATCATGTTAGCGGTAGAGACTCAGGGTATCAAGGTCAATGAACCCACCACTGAGGTTTTCCATCATGGTGATGTAGAATATGATACTAGTAAGGAAAAAAGTGTAAGCAGTGTGCAGATTGAGGGGATTGTTATCTCAAAATTGTAACATCTGTCACATTACTATTTGTTGACGTGTCGGGGGTGACACGCTGTACTCCAAGTAGGAGGTGACGGGTGTTACAATCTCATTATAGTCCCCTTTTGGGTATCGATGAGGAGGATCAGGATGTAGTAGAAGAAGGTGGAAATGAATTAGAGGGTGAGTTCATTGCAAGGCAGAGAGCAAAAAGATGCAACGAACACATGGGACTATACGGGAAGACGTCCAGCTAATATCTCATCTCAGAAGTTAGCTCGGGCGCAATGTTTCGTGCTAAATATCTGATGTTGGCTGGTAAGCAAAGTTCATCAAAAAAATCTTCCAGTAGGAAGATATGATGTCTTTTTTTGCATGGAAAATGCGTGGTTTTAACATGACATGCAAGCATAGAGCACTTTGCACTTGGATACAGCAGGAAAAACCTTCTTTCGACTGCTTAGTTGAGACGAGAGTTCAAGAAAGTAATCATTTGAAATGTATGTATGCTGCTATGCCAGGATGGAACTCTATACAAATTATGAGTATCACCATTTGGGCAGGATTTGGGTATGCTGGAAGGGTAATGTGGTAGTGACACGGCTGCATATAAGCGCTCAAGTTGTTACTTGCTCCATTCAGATTCCAAGTAGAAAGGAACAATTATTTGCTCTGCAGTATATGCTTTCAACACAGTAGCACAAAGAAGAACTCAACTTTGGGAAGAGCTACAGGGAGAGCTACAGGGAACTAGAGTTGCGTATAGTCACTTGAGTATGCTCTGGATCATAATAGGAGACTTTAATGTAACTCTAGCATCAAGTGAACACCCTCGAGCTCAAGACTATCGTTTTGATCAAGTGGGTATGAGACACTTCCCGGAAGCTATGACAGACTGTTTGGTAACTGATTTGGCTTACATAGGAGTGTTGTATACTTGGTGGAATAAAAGACAAGAGGACCCAATAGGAAATAAGCTTGACAGAGCTCTTGTCAATCATGAATGGCTGATTTTAATGCAGGTGGCATCTCTGATCATGCTAGATGTCTGATCCGTACTGCTGGAATTACTAATGAATCAAGGAAGTCTTTTCGGTTCTTTAATTATCTGAATGAGCATGATGAATTTCTGCCAATTGTTAAAGAACTCTTGGAAACAACAGAGATCCTCCACCATTCAAGGACAGCTTTGGCTGCCTTCCATAGGAAGTTAAAACTCTTCAAGCAGCCTCCTAGAGATTTGAACAAAGAGCACTATGGCGATCTTCCAGCCCGTACTAAGCAATATTTTTATGAGTTATGCGAGTGTAAAAATAGAGTGCTGCATGATCCAAGTCTAAGTAATATTGCACAGGCGGAAGCAGATGAAGAAAGATGGAGCAGATTCGCTCGTATTGAAGAAAGTTACATTGGTAAAAATCTTGTGTTTGATGGCTTAGTGCAGGAGATCAGAACAAAAAACTCTTTCATTCTATGGTCCAAACCCGAGCTGCTAGAAATTCGATCAGAATTTTGGTAAATTCCCAAGGAAGAGTACTTACATCGCAGCAAGATATCAAAAAAAGAGGCAGTTTCCTACTTTCAGACCTTCTTGCAAAGCCAGGACCCTACTTCGGAAAACATCTCAGTCCTTCTTTACAGAGCCTGCTAACGTACAGATGTTCTACGGAAGAAGACGCAGTGCTTATAGGACCTGTTACAGCTCAGGAGATACAACAGGTTTCACATGCTCTTCCAAATGATAAATTTTCCGGACTTGATGGATTTACTAAGGAATTATTTGTCGCAGCCGGGCCGATTATTTGGAGAGAGAGTTTATTGTAGCAGTTCAGTCATTCTTCATCTATGGTTTCATGCCCACTGGAGTTAATGCCACCATCCTAACCCTCATACCCAAGACGACCACCGCCCAGACAATGAAGGACTACCGGCCTTTCGCTTGCTGCAATTTCATCTATAAGGTAATCTCCAAGGTACATGCCAACAGATTAAAAGTTATCATTCCTGAAGCGGTTGAGGCCAATCTGTGTGTCTTTATTATGGAATGGTTGCTTTTGGAGAATGTCTTATTAGCTTCAGAACTTGTGAATGGCTATCACAAGACAGGGAAGTAAAACAAGTGTGCTATCAAGTTTGATATATCCAAGAATTTTGACACAGTGAAGTGGTATTTTATTACATCTGTAAAGCAAGTTGTGGGTCTACCAGCTCAGTTTATTAATTGGATAAAGCTTTATATATCAACTGCGGCTTTTTCGGTTTCAGTAAACGGAAGTTTGGAGAGTTTTTTTACTAGTGTCAGCGGCATCAGACAAGGATGCTCACTTTCTCCTTATTTGTATGTCGTTCTTAACAACGTCCTTAACAACGTTCTTTTGAAACTCCTGAATAAAGCAGTAGAAGAAGGTGAGTTTGGTTATCATCCTCAGTGTAAGGAAGTAAAACTTACACATCTAACTTTTTCTGACGATATATTGGTCTTCCTTAATGGTACTCGGGAATCACTATTGGGAGTAATTGAGGTTATGAAACGGTATGAAAGGATGTCAGGTCTTCACATCAATGCAGCAAAATCATCACTGTATAAGCGCTCTAATCTCCACCGCTGAGTCTATGAGTATAGGAGTTGGCACACTACCTATTTGCTATTTAGGAATGCCTCTAACCACCAAATCTCCCACCAGTCATGACTACGAACCTCTAATAAAAACGATCCGTGTTAGAATGATGTGTTGGTCCAATAAATCTTTATCTTTTGCATGAAGACTTCAACTCATTCAATCAGTCATCACTAGCACGGTTAATTTTTGGAGTCAATCCTTTATTTTATCAGCACAGTGCCTTGATGTTATTGAAAGTATGTGCAGTGCATTCCTTTGGTCTGGCTCGGCAACGCAAACCCATAAAAAAGTCAGTTGGGAGGATTTATGCTATCCGAAAGATGAGGGAGGACTTGGTGTGAGGAAACTGAGAGATTCAGCAAGAGCCTTCGCCTTGAAGCTCATATGGCGCTTGTTTACTCAGCAATCATCTATGTGGGTTAGTTGGGTAAAACATTATCTGCTTAAACAACTCCTTTTGGGATGTGAGGGATGATACGAAAGGATTTTGGATATGGAGGAAATTATTAAAGCTTAGACATGTAGCCTATCACTTTTTCAAGATTGAGGTAAAAGATGGTAAGAACTGTCTTTTTTGGTTTGATGATTGGTCAGGACAGGGCCGCTTGATAGACATTATGGGTGCTGCTGGTACCATTTTTCTTGGTGTGCATAGGCATGCTAAGGTCTGTGATGCAGTAACAGTGGATGGATGGAGAATAAGAGGACAACGAAGTAGGCGTTTCCATGATTTATATAATCTCATTATGGCAATAAAGCTCCTAATCCTGCAAATGGGAGTGATATAGTTTTATGGAAGCACGGTGAGGATGAGTATAGAGCAGTTTTCTCTGCATCCAAGACTTGGGAGCAGTTAATAACAAAGCAAAGTAAAGTGGAATTGAAAAGAGTTGTGTGGTTCACTCAAGGAGTTCATAGGTTTTCCTTTATTATGTGGTTTGCGGTTATAAACAGGCTTTCCACGGGAGATAGGATAAGGCAATGAGGGATTGTGTGGAGAAAGAGACGACACAAGAGACCACCTTTTGTTTGCTTGTCCCTACTCCTACACGGTTTGGGAGAGCCTTACTCGACGACTTGTAAGCAACAGTATCAATCCGGATTGAAATTGGACGTTACAGCGACTGCAGAGAATAGGAAGAAAGGCAGTAGATTCTTGTCTCATGAGGAAGCTGTTCCAGACGGTAATTTATCACATGGAGAGAACGGAATGGAAGGAGACATCAAAGAGGCAGGATATCAACAGAACAAATGCACATGTTCACTGATAAGACCATGAAGAATAAGATATGCTCTCTCAAGCATTGGTCAGATCACAAGCTGGGTGGACTGCTACACAGATGGTTTTAAGTCACAATTTAGAATATGTTTTTTTCATGTTCAAGTATAAAGACTTCTTATATAGAAGGTGATTGATATGTAGATAACATCTTTTTATAGTCAATAAATTTAAAATTTCATTAAAAAAAAAGTTTAATAACATATCCATATCATCTTGGTTTAGTTTTATACTATTAATATAATTTTAAAAAACATACTAAATATAAGATATGTATATATATATTTATATATATAGTTGTATATGTTATATTTGTATTTTAAAATGATTATAAATTACTAAACATTTAAAAATCTCACATTAATTTTTTTTATTATCAGTTGTTTGATTTTTTGTTATAGCAATATAAAAATGATTATAAAACCCTACGAATAAGAAAATTCATTTAATATATATCCATATTAGAAATATATATCTATTTTAATATCGTTTAAATTAAACTATATGTACTAACCAAATATAAAAATATTTTTATTTTGAATATATATATAGTTGTATATGTTAAATATGTATTCATAATTTTAACTAGATTTTGAACCCGCACATCCGTGCGGGTATTTTTTATTTTATAAAAATATAACAAAATTTTTCAAATATATATAATTTACATTCTATTGTTATATATTGTATAATTTTATAATCTTATAATTTTAATTTTTTTATATAATATATTGTTGTAAGTCTTAAAATTAAAAATATTCATATATAATTTTTTAGATAATTTATTTTTTGTGCGATACAAAAATATATGTTAACATTTTTTGTATAAAAATATTATATGATTTAAAAACTTTAACATGTTTTAAAAGTGAGTGATATTTATTTATTTATTTGAATAAATGAATTTGTTAAAAATAAAATATTTTCCTTCACAAATTTTATATATTTTATATTCATTTCACATAGCATTTTATTTTAATATAATATAGAATATAACTAAATTATAAAATATAACAATTTTTTTATTTTTAATTAACATTAATATAGATATTTATATATATTAATCACGAAATTAAATAATACATATTTTATAAAAATATTTAAACTTCTTAGTAAGATCTTGTTAGATATTTTCTCAACAAATTTATTACTAATATTTTATTAATTATTAAAATATTCCTCCAATTCTATATATTTAATTGACTAATATAAATAATTAAATATGTTATATTAATGAAATGGTCCAACATGACTTTTTGTAGTAGATATAAATGGTACTTCTCTTTTAATAGAGAAGATTTGAGCAATCATTAAAATATATTTTACATATATTTTATATTATTGCAAAATATTTAAAATTATTTATTTAATAAATATTATAAAACATCTTCACTCTCGGCGGATTATTATCTAGTGAAATGTTGAAAAAAAAGTAAATCAATTGATAAACTGATTACAATTAATAAATTCATGAGAAAAATTCTCTCTACCCCTCTTACCAATTTTAGATCATTCAGATTTCGGTGGGGGAGAGATCAAAATAGTTTTGTCTGTAATATATTTTGATCATTTAGATCGACTTTTGTCTTTTGTCAGATATTTTTGTGTCTTCTGTTAGCCGATGTTTTTTGTGTTTTGTTGTGTTTCACTTCCCTCTTCCTACAAAACGTTCTGATGCGTTTAGATTTTGAGGGATTTTCTGTTTCACGGCTGGTTATGTTCAAGTTTTCATCTGGAAAGGAATCAATCTTCACTATTAGTGGATTAATTGAAATCTCCTGGAGGATGAGGAATCAAAGACGATGATGAAGCGGAGGTGACTCGTTCTAAATTTAGTCAAGTCGGAGCTTTTGTAATGAAGACGTTCCGGCAAGATCTCTTCAAAAGCTTTTTCCAATCTCTGATGGTTTTAACAGAAGATCTCTCTGGATCGATGGTGAACAAAGGAAGAGGTGTAGATCATGACCACGTTTCGGTAGGTCATCGGTGACCAACCTTTCCTCTATGCTCCAGAAAGATCGTGACCACGTCGACAACCATGTGCCTTACATGCAATTAGGTTTATTTTTGTTTGGATTTTTAGGTTACAATTGGGCTTATTGTATTTATAAATTTGGTTTGATTCTGTTTGTAATATTTGGGTTTAAAGCCCTTTAAGCTATTTCCCCCCATTCTATTTCCTCCAATTTTTACTCCCCCATTATCAATAATTCTCCCTAAACTTAAGGTATTTAACACCTTTTAAGGTATTGAGCAAATTGACTCTTAATAAAAAGCGTTGTTCACAAAAAAAAAACATAATAAACACATGATCTATTTCTTCCTCTAAGAAAAGTACTAGGTACTATATTTTGATCCGCTTTTTACAAAAACAAAGTATTTTATGATGCAAAATTACATTAATAACTAACAAATATTTTGTCAATTTAAAAAAGATTATATATTTAAAATATTTTTACTTTTAAATCAGTATTTTTAAATTCTATTTGAACCGTAGTTTAACTGGCTAATCCAATGATCTGATAATTCGGTTTTGATTTTTAAAAATATCCATATTCATAAAATCACTAAATATTGAGACCAATCGATTGAACCAATATTGAAATCTAAAGGGAAAATTCCACATAAATACTCCAACTAAATTTTATTAAGCTTTTTAATACCTAAACTTTTTCACTACCCAATTTAATACTTCAACTAATAATTTTTCCCACTTTAATATACAAACCCTTATAATTGTTCCCATTTTAATACCCAAACTTTGTTTATTTTAATTAACAATACTAATAAGTTTCAAACAAAATTTTTAAAAATCTCCAAAATATAAGAAAAAATATTTAAAATTTCTAAGTTTACTCTAATATTTAAGAAATAAGGTAAATAAACTCTGGAGAAAATTTAAATGTTAAAAAAAAAATTTTGAAGGAAAAAAAAATAAGTTACTTTTTTATTTCAGAAAACAAACTAAATTCAATATATAAAACTTAAAAAACTTATTACAAAACTTAAGATTATATAAAATTTATTTAATTTCATTTCCATAACATATAATAAAATCAATTTTTTGTAAAGTTTAAAAAATTTTAAAAAAATATTGGAAATTTATTCGTATTGTTAATTAAAATAAACAAAATTTGGGTATTAAAATGGGCACATTTATAAATGTTTATGCATTAACATGGGTAAAATAATTAGTTGGGGTATTAAACTAGGTAGCGACAAAATTTGGGTATTAAAAAACTTAATAAAATTTAGTTGAGGTATATATATGGAATTTTCCCAAATCTAAATAACTTAAAAGAAAATTATTAAAAACTAAGAACTAATATTTTATATTATTTGGACATAAGATTAATTATAAAAGCGTTTGGAAACACTGATAATAATATAAAGAAATTAGTATATTGTTTGACAATGTGAATAGTAATATAAAGAAAATATTAGTGATTTAATATAAGTTTAACTATAAAATAAAAATATGTATTTAATGTAAAAACTTACAAAATAAAAATTAGGTCCAATACATTGTTCCTACGTTAATATATATGTTAACATATATGTTAAGTTGAATTAAAAAATATATAGATTATGGACTTGCGACAGATTTCATAATTAATCATAAAAATATTTTGCAAAATGAGACTGTATCCGACCAACCTGGAATAGCTCTTCTTCCTAATTAGTACCCCACCAGTTCAGTCCACAATTTATTAAATGGTGACCACGTGATTCATTCAGTAAAAGACAACATTATTGCATGGTTTTTTTGGTTGATTTTTAATACACATATATACATGTATATATTATATATGTATATATAATTATGGATTAAGGACTTTACAAAAAACTAAACAGAAAATTTCTTAAATAACAGATTTTCTGTTTCGTTTTCTGTAAAATCCTTAACCATAATTATATATGAATATATAGTATATATATATATGTGTATTAAGAATCAATAACAAGAAACCATACAATAATGTTGCTCTAAGATATAAGGCTAGATAACACCCCATGTTTAGTGCGGTCACCACTGGACAGCTTTTCTTTAAATGGGAAATGTCATTTATTTTATCGTCACGTAAACATAAATTAAAAATTATGTGCTTTGAAGAATAAACATACCAGTTTAGAATTATTTCAGCTAATACTTATTAGATAAACAAGCTATATTTATTTTGAAGATTTCTTAGTGTGGTATATTTACTGATTAACAATGGTAGATTTGTCTCTGGTGATAAGCTTATTTTTAGCCGATATGTCTATTAGAAGAATAATAAATTTAATATTAGAAGTCTAGAATGATAAATTTATTTTATGACTTTATCATTTCTGACATGGTAGATATGTTTAGGTGCGGGAAAGTTAAAGTGCTAGATTTGATTTTGGTTGACATAGCACCAGTACCGACAAGGATAATATATGCGCTGGAATCCAAATAAGTACACTACTCGATCCATTTCATATTAATTACTACATGCATAGTCTCCAAGCGCGGAGATTGGATACGTTGTTGATGTTTTGTTTAGTTTTGTGTATGAGACTTTGCTATTTTTTTAACATTTGTTTATCTGACTTATCTATAATGGTGATGAATGAAACATTAAAAGTCACACAACTTGATTAGTCTGATAAAAGAATAAACATCGAATTCATATAGATTGATATTTTCATATTTTATCTTCGTAGTGATTTTATCGAGCATTCTCTTTATTAGTGATTTTATCGAGCATTCTCTTTATTAGTAATTTTATCGAGTATTACTGTTATTAGTGCTTTCATGTAAAAAATAATTTAATGAAGACAAGACAAAAAAGGACATGTGTTTATTAGTGTAATTTTCTTTATGAAATTATGTTGTATATATATATATATTTTTTCTTTTTAATTGTGATGTATATGAGATTTATGGTCAATCCGAAAGGTTCGGGGTAAATATTTATTATTGAAAAAATATGTTTTTATTTTATTTGATGATTATAACTGAATTGCGATGATATTGGAGGTTAGAACATGATAACCTTTCTTATAAAAGTATCTAAGATGATCATAAAGTTTCAAATCCTTAAGACATTTTGTATCCCAACAACCAGTATAAAAAATCATTTTGAATCTCCCTAAACTTTTAGGTATCCCGAAAAGCCCAAATTAAAAAAAAAAAATAACATGCAAGCACTGCGTTTCGAATCCGCGCACTCAAGGTATCAACTTCTCGTCACCAACTTACACCACTGGGCCATTTCATCACTCATCGATAACATTCAATCTTATATAATATTATACGTTTTTGTTTTACCTAATAACACACGTGGAGCCCGCAAACTTGCTGACGTGGACACGCTGAGGAGCTTCAAAAGTGTACTATTATTATATAGATTGGTATAAAGAATTTTTCATTACAAAATAAATATTATTTTTAATTTTTAATACAAAATTTATAAATTTTATATGCAATTTTATTGGTTAAAATATGGTTAAGTCTATAGATAATTTTGATTTTATATAGGAAATATGTAAAATTAATTATTTCCTTAATCTGTATGCACAACTCTAAAATAACACTTATGATGAAACATAGGAAATAATATTTTGAAGTAATTAATAAAAAAATAATTAGTAATTAATTAGTGAAATAAAACAACTAATCTGACAAAAATTTATAAGGATTGAACAAAAAAATCAGAATCTGAAAAACCAAATTGAACTTTATATGAAATAATACCAAAGCTAAACCAAAACTAGTAAAATACTCAAAATAATCCAAAATTTTAATATCCAAAAAAAAACCTAGAACCAGTATGAACCAAATATGCAAGATATCCAAAATATTCAAACATTTAATTATATATATATATATATTTAAATGTATCAATTCTTTTTTTTATCTAATATATAAGAAATAGCTAGAACACCATAAATGTCCAAAATTATTCAAATATCCAAATGTAAATATTTTCAAATACTCAAAAAATTGTAAAATTCTTAAATACCTACATGTTTTCATTCAAATTCAAACATGACTCATTTTCATATTAGTTTTAGATATTTGGTATATAATATTATTTATATGTTGAGGACTTTACTCTATATTTGGGTTTTTATCGAGTATTAATTTATAGAGGTTGTACTGTACTTTTTCCTTCTGAAAATGAAAAATAAAATAAGTCGTAACCTAAAATTATTTTAACTAAAAAAGTTACGCAATTATTCAATAAAATTTTAATCAAATATTAACTTATTTCTATAGTATATGTAATTTTATATCTAAAATATTAATTATATTTAGTTTAACCAGTATTTTGAAATTAAGTCGAACCGAACTGTTAAACCACTTGTTACTTTATTCAGTAATGAATTGTTTTTAAAACATATTTGATTAAATTAAAATAATAATAATAATAATAATAATAATAATAATAATAATAATAATAATAATAATATGTTAAACACGTCAAAACTAGTGATTTGGTTCAATATCAAAACTTATTTTCTTATTTAAATTAAAAATTGAAATTGAAAAACTATAAAAACCATTATTATTTTAATTTTTCTTAATCAAAACCGCAGATAAATTTTCACTAATCAAACACTATTTTGTACTGCTTATTTTATCAAAACTGCACTCATTTTGCAATCCGCATAAACCGATATTTTCTGAGAGATATGAGCATTTGGTGGAATCGGTGAACTACACTTGCTTCTGGATAGATGTGTGGGACATAGGGCTCGTGGTACCTTCTACCCACCCTTCCTCTTCTGCTCGTGGTACCTTCTACCCACACACCAATTCCACACCGTTTATAATATCAACTTAGTTTTTTTCCTACACCATGTGCAGTAAAAAAAAAGAAGCTTAAATTATATTTAATAATAAATTTTATTAATATTATGTCAAGTATTATTATGAATTTTTGTTATATTAAACTTATGAACACAAATTTTTGTTATGTTGAAGTTATGTCAAATGTTATTTGGTAAATATGTGATAGTTAAAATTGTGTGATTATGACTCTAGTTTTTTTGTTATAATTGGTATGTTAACGTTACATAATAATTAAAGTAATTTATAAATACTAAATTATTTAATTTTTGCCAATAATGATATAAGAAACTATATAAAATTGATATTTAATAGTAGCTTACAGAATTAAAAGTTACAATAACTAAAAACATATAAAAAATTTAAATTAATATTGCATCAATAATAATTTACAATTTAATATTTTTTGTGAGAAAATATTAATAAAGTTTGTTGATAATTCTGTCGATGAATTCTGCTGAAGTTGCTCGAGACGGCTCAAGTCTGCAGATGAAGTCTAGTGATGAAGTATGTTGCATCAGATTCAGATTTGAAATTTTGAAATATAAAAAATCTGCATATAAAAAATGTTAAAAATATATGAAAATGTGAAAATATTTTTACATCTAAAACAAAAACAAAACCCATATAATCACATTGAGTCTAAATATATAAACATAAAAAATCTAATGATCTAAGTTTGTACATAGAGAAAGATGAATCATAAAAATATTCAATTTTGTAAGCTAAACTAATAAGCAAGAGAATGATTAATAGAACATAGTGTTCGGAATTTTAATCATAGCCTGCGTGTTCCGTTCCATTTGATCTACTGTAGAGCGGGTGCGGATCGATCGATTGAAAAAAATTAAATTGTGGATGTGGGTCAAATGTATTTTATGCAGGACGGATGCGGTTTAGTCTAATTTAAATCGTGGGAATCTGCTAACCCACAAAAATAGAAAAAAGACTTTTTAAAAAAATGTTTATTTTTGTGAAAATATACTAAAATTCCTTATAAATAATTATTTAAAAAAAAATATTATTATTTATATTATTTTAGAAAAAATTAATCAAATAATTATATTTATTATTTAATAATTATCAGGGGGTCTTGTGGGTTATACGCAAAATTAATCAGGGAGGGTGCGGAAAAATATATATTCTCTTTTCAGATAAGGCGGGTCAAAATTTTGAGTCGAAGAAATGACTCAATCCACTGCGGGGTGGGTTGAGGGGTGGGTTGAGCATTTGTTGATTTGCCTATCTCATCATGTATTTGTTGATTATTTTCCTTAATATACGGTGTAGAAGACTTCATGAAAAAGTCTAATGGTAATTTTCTTTTAAAAAATCTAAAAATCCAAAATATAACCCTAAACACACAAACGTTGGTTGAAAATATGTTACCAAACTCTAAAAATGAAGACTTACCTTCTATATATGAGCTCTAACTGGTGACCGTGTTTTAGGAAAAAAATGTGGGGAATTCTTTGTTTCTTAAATTTTATACCAGTTAAATTGAATATTTAGTCAAATTATTATCAAATGGATCCCACTTTATTCCTCAAAATTCCCCAAAGATGAATAAATTTATAAATGGAATTATTCCTCCCTAATTTTGATGGGAAAAAAATGAACAAATTTTTGTTCATTCTTTCGTTCATTTTTTCCATTCATTCAAGAGTCACCAATTAAAGCCTCGATCTTCTATTTCATAACTATTAACTATTATTAGATTTCAGTTTATATGATGTAAAATTGTTTTAGTTACATGATTTCAATTATTTTCCTTCAATTTTTAAAATATTTTTCTAAATTAATTAGAAAAATAAATACATGAATATATTTGTATGAGAAGTATTCTCAAAAGACTTTATTTATGGTTTATGGTTTAAGTATTCTCAAATATTAAAATGATAAAATTGTTTATCGTTTTTTTGTTTAGTCATAAAGAATTAACTGTAGTTTCATTATTGTTATGTTACTTTTGTATTTGATTGAATTTCAGATATATATATATATATATATTCAATATATATTTGAGTTCAAACTCAGATTTTGTGTCATGTTGTCAAATTGATCAATTACAATAGGTTCTTTGACACTATTAATAACTTTTATTAAAGATATTATATGTAAGTAACAGATATTGTAAATAAAATCTAAACAAGAGGTTGTTTATTAATTGATAATTTTTCAATTATTATATTTTAAATTTAATTTATCATTCTATATCTGAAAAAGTGTTTTTAGTCCAAAATTAGAGTTAAAAATGCGCTACTTTAGTTATCTATTTTAAAAATATTGTTTTAGTAAAACATTTTTAATTATTTTATTAAATATCATTAAAATATTTTTTTTTTAAATTCTTATTTAAAATTTATTTTTGTTTATTAGTGTTAATGATATTTAAGTATTTTACAACTATATTTAAAATCGAATAATAAGCATTGAATGGTAAATAAAAATTATGATTTTTTTATTTATATCTAAAAGTATTTAAAATATAAAAATAAAAAAATCTATTAAATTTTAAATATTATATTATTATGAATGTCAAAGAAATTCTTATTATTAAAAATTATATACATATATATATTATATTTATTTTTTCATAACCGTAAAGGTTTTCTAGACCTAAGTAGTATTTACCACAAGACCCACAAAATCTACATTTTCTTACTCACAGCTATAATTTTTTAATAAAAAAATTGAGGCTCTAGTTAAAAAGGAATATGGGTCACTCTGGAGTTTTTAAGGGAGATGGGCGAAGGGGTATTAATAAGGGGTATTATCGGGTGTTAAAAAGGGGATTGTCAAACCAACTGAGTTCGAATCAGCTAACTTCCAAAAATATGTATTAATTATTATAAAATAACTTATAATTTTATAGTACTGAGAAATTTAAATAAGGGTGAAATTTTATATCCGCAAAAAAAGAAGTAATATTAGTATACGATAGAGAAAATTTATTATATAGAGGGAGGAAAAAACAATAGTGCGAGTTACAGATAATTGAAATAGATTATATATAAAAAAATGAAAAGTAAGATTTAGCGGACTCCACATAATTTAGGTAGACACGAAAACGAAAACGTCAATTTTCTGTGAGTGAATTCTTGACAATCATATTTCTCACGTTTATAACATTAGTGTAATATTTTATATTAGTGCCCTGTTTTAGTAATTGAAATTTAATGCCTCGAATTAGTTATATCTCCCTATAAATACGAAAGAGCTGAAACCCAAACCATTCACAAAGCTTTATAGACACGAACTCAAAGCGACGCAAGAAAAACAAAAAATGTAATTCTTGAAACTTCGGAAATCCCTTTTTGTCATAATATCGAACAAATCATGTCTTACTGTCTTTCATATTATGAAACAGGGAAAATGGTAGCAGGAACGTGTTGAAGCCTATGGACGCTGAGCAACTAAGAGAGTACGGACATCGAATGGTGGATTTCGTTGCCGATTATTACAAAACCATCGAATCATTCCCTGTCCGTAGCCAAGTTCAGGTCACTGTCGTTTCTCTGTTAACATCAGTTTGATGCGTGTGTGTGTGAGTTTAATCTGTTCGATGTTGTGTACAACTCGGATTGTGAGAGTTAGGCTTGAGAAACTTTCATACTTTCTGAACAAGTTTGAAGCTCTCTGGTTTATGCACAATCTTGATATATTACTTTTCTCTCTGATACAGCCTGGTTATCTTCATAACCTTTTGCCTGATTCAGCACCAGACCACCCTGATACGCTGGAACAAGTTCTTGAGGGTGAATACCCACTTCCAGCTTTTTTGGATAATTTCTGATACTTTTTTTCGTTGAGCATAAACAGATCTGATGTGAGTTTTGTTATTTGCAGATGTTAAAACGAAGATATTGCCTGGAGTAACGCACTGGCAGAGCCCAAGTTTCTTTGCTTTTTACCCTTCTAACAGCAGCGTTGCTGGGTTCTTGGGTGATATATTGAGTACGGGTCTTGGAATTGTTGGTTTTAGTTGGATAACTTCTCCTGCTGCCACTGAGCTCGAAATAATCGTTCTTGATTGGCTTGCAAAACTTCTCAACCTACCGGAGCAGTTTTTATCCGAAGGTTATATAACTACCAAAAAAAAAAACATCAAACCTTGTCATAACAATCCTTTTGCTTCTAGCTAAGTGTTGGTTAAGTTGTATTGTGTTAAGTTCGGGTTATCATGAATTTTCAATTTAAACCAATTGAGAATTGGTGAACAGAAAAAATTACTTGTGCTACTCCCAATGTGAAAGTTCATGTTATTATATGCTTTTAACTTAAACCAATTAAAAATTAGTGGATTGGTTCAAATATCTTTATGTATTATTTATGTCTCATCGAGTTCGATGTGGAGTTCATGGTATCACACACATTCTTTAGAGATTAAGCTCAAGAACTATACTAATCTCGACATAATCTAAAAATTTTGTAGGAAATGGAGGTGGAGTTATCCAAGGGTCAGCTAGTGAATCGGTTCATGTTGCTATGACTGCCGCACGCGATAAGGTCTTAAGAAGGGTTGGTAAGAACGCGCTTGGGAAGCTCGTTGTGTACTCCTCTGACCAGACACATTCATCTTTACAGAAAGCTTGTCAGGTGAAAATTTTGCAGATTTGATCAAAGAAGTGTTGTGAGAAGAAACTAACTTTGTTTCTGCTGGTTTATGTTTGTGACAGATAGCCGGAATCCATCCGGAGAATTGTAGGGTGCTGAAAGCAGATTCCTCTACAAATTATACTCTGCGTCCAGAATTGCTTCAAGAAGCCGTTTCTCGGGATCTTGAAGCTGGATTGATTCCATTCTTCTTAGGTGCTAATGTAAGCACTAGCCAACCTGTTACGTAGTTACCCTCTTGAAGATTAGGTTCTCTGAAAGCTTCTTTTGTTAATTCCAGGTTGGAACCACTTCTTCAGGCGCAGTTGATCCATTAGCTTCACTAGGAAAGATCGCAAACGTGATAATATTCTTTTTTTATTATTATTATTATTATTTTGATGTCATTTTCATAGAGAAATTAAGGCATAGAAACTGACGCTATTTCTCTTTATTGCATTCTCATCAGAGAAATGAGATGTGGTTTCACGTGGACGCAGCGTACGCTGGAAGTGCATGTATATGTCCAGAGTATAGACAGTACATTGACGGAGTTGAAACTGCAGACTCTTTTAACATGAATGCTCACAAATGGCTCCTCACCAATTTTGATTGTTCCCTACTTTGGGTGAAGGTACATATGATATGCATATGCCCTCTTTCTAGTCTCACTTTCTCTAATAAGCGCAGGCCCTTTACAATTTGTCTGGTCATGGTCCCCTCTTCAATCTCTTTATCATTGTGGATATTTGTTATACACATAACACATTGTATAAAGGGGATAAATGCAGGTGCAGTAATTAGCATAACAAATTCAGTAGTTAGCTGAGTGGCAAATTTAAGCTCACATATATGTACTTTCTAAATGATTCATTCTAAGATTAATAAGAATTTTAGTATTTTACATAGCATCGAATATGGTATCAGAGATTGTATAAACACTTGTTCATTTAATTTTCTGAAAATCAAATTTTCAAGAAACAGTCAATCAACACCAGTTCATTTAATTTTCTGTAATATGGAAACAAAATTAATTTGATACGCAGGATCAGTCTACTCTCACTGAAGCGTTTTCAACAAATCCAGAGTATCTACAAAACAAGGCCTCTCAAGCAAACTTGGTTGTTGATTACAAAGATTGGCAAATCGCTCTCTCACGAAGATTCAGGTCATTTCTCTCTCAGGAGTACATCTGCATACATATATACTGATATTGTGTTTTTAACAGATCATTGAAACTATGGATGGTTTTAAGACTCTATGGAGCTGAGACCTTGAAGAACTATATAAGAAACCATATTAAACTGGCTACAGTTTTCGAACAACTCGTCTCTCAAGATCCTAACTTTGAGGTTATCACTCCTCGGATCTTTTCTCTTGTCTGCTTCCGTATGGTTCCTGTCGATAATGATGAAAAGAAGTGTAATGATCGAAACCGGGAGCTTCTAGAGGCAGTGAACTCTTCAGGGAAACTCTTTATTATTCACACTGTAAGTACTAACAACTCTCTCTCTCTCTCTTTCTTTTGTTCTTCTTTCATCTTAGTAGGAAATGTTCTCATATATATATATCGATTTGCGTCGGAAACAGGCTCTCTCGGGGAAAATCTTTTTACGTTTTTCCATAGGAGCGCCATTGACAGAGGAGAAGCACATAAAAGAGGCATGGAAGGTTATCCAGGAGGAGGCATCAAACTTGCTTCGCAAGTAAATACGATGAAAAAGTATGATATAATGAATAAAAATAAAATAAGCTTACCAATTTGGTTTGGTTTTGTTGTGGTTAACTATGTGTAACCAATGACAAGAAGCATCCTGTAAGCATATATAAAAATAATCTATTAAAGTTTTTTTTATCAGACATTTTAGTATTGAAACTCAAACATGTAAATCTGTTTGTGCTACTCTTCTAAAAGTACGTTTTATTCAGTCGTCTAATCGTTGCATAGACAGTAGGCTTAACCAAATCAAACTGTCTAAATGTTTTTGTACTATTATAATAAATATTAGGGTTAATAAGTACTATAGTTAGTCTCTTTGTGAGTGATCTCCTCCACGTGATTGTTAACCATCTTCATCCTCTGTTTTTTAAGTAAACAATCATACTAAGTTAAAACCAGAAGACAGGAAAGACTAAGTGCTCGATCATATAACAGCTATTGAACCAACCTCTGTATCAGGACTCTTGGAAGCAGTTTCTTGCTTCCCCAGAACATGGCTTATACGCAGTGGCGGAGCCAGAAATTTTTGTACCGAAATCGGAAAAAGAAATAAAAAACATACTTTGTAAACCACAAAAAGTTACAAATGTACTCTCGGTTCACTCAAACTTAAAACATCTTTAAAATAGTTTCATTGGCTATACTTCAAATATTATTTCAATAAAACAACAAGAAAAGACAATTACTCAGAAATTGATCACCGGTGCCATTCGTAATACTATCTGGACGATTTTTATTCATGAAAAAACATCTTTCAGCGGTTTTGCAATAATAGCGTGCAAAATCAAATACAACTTTAGAAACTTTTAAACCAAAGATTGAAAAATATTTTTTTATTTATTTCTAGCATCATCCGCGATAGAGTGATAAAATAAACAAAGGAACAGTGTCTAACAAAAAAAATATATAGAAAACCAGCCTGAACTTTAACTAAAAATAATTGTGAAGTATAGGCTCTGAGTTCGCCTCGTCTTGTTTTTAAGAGAGAAAGAAACAATTTTTTTGAAAGGAATATTTTTTTAAGTTTTTTTTTTTTTAATGTTTCTATATTATAAATTAGGCTCAATGAAATCAATATACAAATTGTTGAAAGAAATTAGGTAATCGTGCAATGTTTTAATTTGATTTGCAAATTGTGTATATGCATGGTACAAAATGACATTATTATCCCTCAAGGAAGCTGACAGTTTCTGATAGGCATATTACCTTCTCTGATGCACTCAACTATTTTGACGTCATGTGAACAAACTTTTAATTGGATGGTTGACATACTAAATATATATTAAAAATATTTCTTTTATCATATATCTATATTATTATTTAAGAAGTAAATTTGCTTAGTTGTCATGTTCTCCATATATTTAGGTAATTTTATTTATTTATCATATTTTAATATTTATATATAATTTATTTATAAATAAAACGAATTTATACGAATATATCATATTTTAAAAAATAAGATTATTCTTGTGAATTATGTTGTTATCTAGAAATATATTTTATATATAAAACTTAAAATTTAAATTAAGATATAAAAATTATTATATAACTAAAACAAATTTATATTAAAAATTTATATCTTTATAAAAAAGATAGTTCTTATGTATTATGCTGTTATGTTGAAAATATATTTTCATATTATAAAACTTTAAATTAAGATATAAAAATTATATTATTAATAATTGAATATAAATCATTAAAACAATTATTTGAAAAGTGAATTTGTTAATTTTTCTCCATGATTCTAGGTAATTTTGATAATTATTTGATGTTTCTACTATAAAACTTAAATTTTAAATAAGGATATAAAATATATAACTATAACATATTTATATTAATAATATTATATTTTTAATAATAACATAATTCTTATGTATTATGTTTTTATCTTGAAAATGTATTTTTATATATTTAAAACTTAAAATTAAGATATAAAAATTATCTTAAAAAAAGAAAAACGTGTTTTGAAAAAGAAAAGACATTTCCATTATTTATTTTGTGTTTAGCTACATCGTTTTCTTGTTTATTAAATTTTATAATTATTAGTATATATACACATATATTAATTAGATTTATCTTTACACTGAAATATTAAAACATATTCTAATAGAAAATAAGAAAAGTGATTTATATTTTTTTTAAACTTAATATGTCATGGCATATTTTAAAATAATTATTAAATTTATTTTACTATTAACATACCAAAAAGAGTAATATATGCAATAACAATAAATTTGATTTATATGTTTAACGTGATCTTTGTGGTAGTTTCACTTTTATATTTATTTATATTTTTCAGTTGCAAGAATAACATTTATTTGTTATTTAAGTTGAAATCTTTGAATACTATTATTTAAGAAGTAAATTTGCTAATTTGTCAACTCCTCCACGATTTTGTTATTTGTCATATTTTTAATATTAATATATAATTTATTTATAATTAAAACAAAGAGCAAATTTGCTCAATATACCAAAATAAACTCAATATTAGGGATTTGCCATGGTTTCAATGGAAAAAATAAGGAGAGGAGGGAGGAGAGATAAGAGAGAAAGAGGGTAGATATTTAATTTAGGGGTTTAGTTTGTATATGGGATGCAAATTCTCTAAAACAAATTTATATTAGTAATATCATATTTTAGAAAATAAGATAATTCTCGAGTATTAAGTTGTTATCTTGAAAATATATTTTTCTACTATAAAACTTAAATTTTAAATAAGGATATAAAATATATAACTAAAACATATTTATATTAATAATATTATATTTTTAAAAATAACATAATTCTTATGTATTATGTTTTTATCTTGAAAATGTATTTTTCTATCTATACTATTAAAAGAGAAGGAGTCCTAAAAAATCTACTTATATAAGTTGTTGGACCTATTCACTAGAAACTTAATATGCTTTATTTTATACTTACCTTAATTAATCCAATTATTAATATTATTAAAAGGGAATAACCCCCACTTATTTCGGTTAATATTTATTTCAAACTAAGATTCATTCATCGCATTATAATGTCTTACGTACCTAAATGCCTATCATTATATCACCCCGATTTTTTGCATATAATATAGTTTTTTACAAGTATTTTGTGTGCATTATTATTCACTTCGTTAAGTAAGGAAAAAGTCAAAACAAATCAATATTATGCATGTACGTGTATGTTTGACCTTATATCAATAACCAAAAATGAAAATTCAAAGTATGGTCGTGATGAAATTTGTTGGTATGTTATTCATGTAATTTTAAAATCTATGTATGAAAACTTGCAAAATATGTTTAAGAGCATTATGTATATTTTCGATACAAACCAAACCCCTATACCATAAACCATGTATTATATACTTATTTAAATCTCACCATTTTCATGTATTTTCCTGAATCTATGTATTTGTTCAAATATATATTTTCTAGATTTTTTTATCAGATTAATTCTATTAAAAATGAATCAATCCCAAAAATGTACTTTATATGAAAATCAAATAATTTATTCAGTTTTATATACTATTATAAAATGTAAGAGAAGTTAAATAAAATTTAAGAAAATATTATTAAATTTTATTGGTCTTTACCAGGTCAACAGGTGTCGGTTCACGGGTTAATGACGGTTTTTGGTTTTTATCAGATTTTTGATTAATGAGTTTTCATTAAATTTGAATTTTGAGGAAATATATCATTTAATTAGTAGATACTTTGATAGAATGCTATACATGAAAAACATAAGCATGTCTGAATTATATACGGCCAACGGGTTTACTGGTTCGCCCGCGGGTCCAACTAGGATATGAAACCACTGATAATTTTTTTTTGTTAATTTGGTTTATATATAGTATTTTTTAGAATATTTGGTTATTTAAAAAATAGATATAATTAATTTTTTAGGTAAATAATTTGTATTTTGAATTCCATATATCTATTCGGTTCTCGGTATAGTTTTGATTTTTTGGTTCCATAAATATAGAATCTCCTCGGTTATTCATGAAATTCGGTTCAGTTTTGTTTGTTCAGTTTGGTACGGTTGGGTTTCTTGGTTCCGGATAGATGTTCTCAGATTTATACATTATTTATAGACTTTTTTAAAAAAAAATATGTTTAAATCCAAAAATAAACCCGCGCTTAAAAAGCGCGGGTCAAAATCTAGTGCATGATTATTAGAACACTACATTACTACCTATACAATTATTAAAATTAAAAACCAGATAAAGCAGTAATAATGTTTCCTTAGCGTGTGCTTGACAAAAGTCAACCTGAGAGTACCCCTTTGTCTTGCTGCGTGGAATACAAGAGACATACCTTCTTCATCATCATTCTCCAGCTGGAAAAATGATTCTCTATCTCTTTATCTTCATTTTTATTATCTTCTATACAAGCTATTATTATTATTTTCCCTATCATTTTCGTTTGCTACACACAATTGTTTTTTACGTCTCCTCCAGGCAATCAATGTGTTAATCTACAGCTGCATGAAACTACTGATTTTTTTAAATAGTTTTATGTACAAAAAAATTGTCTATCAAATACAACTTCTCATGTAAACCATTCACGGCGGCAGATGATAATTTCGACTTATGTATTTAACTTCAGAAAAAAAAAAACTATTTTACAAAAAAAAGAAAGACGGAAGATAATAACATGATTAGTTGTAGTCTTGTAGAGGTAGAACAATAATTCAGAATACACGTAACAAACACTTCATGATTAGTGTCCGCCTTCACAAGCTAACCAACAATGGGTTTAGTTGGTGTCGTTGTTGATATTTTACTCTTTTTCTTCTCTATTTTAATTCGTCGTTCTATATATTTCCTTTAAGACATTACTTTTATACTTTTCTTTATCTATATTTTGGCCTTTTCCACTTCTTGTTGTTTAATTATGTTGATATGGTCTTGCAGTTGTTGGGTTACATCAAATCTGTCCTACTAGCAAATAAGATATTAGGGTCTTAATAACAATGATAAGAAAATTATATAGAAACAAAGAACCAGTGATCATGGAAGCTCTTTTATTTTGTATTTAAACCACACATGCATTGCATCCAAATCAAACCAACAATATTGTCGGAAGTCTTGTTTAAGAAAAATATAACAAGCTTACTTAAATTATACATAGTGATGTTATTTAGTTTTGTATATTTCATCCAACCATTCTTTTGTATGACATCTTTTGTATTTAAGGTTCATGACAGAAATTGTAAATATTTTATGAATAATGAACATCTAATTAACCTTAACCGTTCATTTCATATATATACGACGTTTAGTAGCTTTATTTCACATTTATATATACGTCAACTTCAATGGGATAAAAGAGGAGATTCTTGTGTAGAATGATAACACAATCAACTGGTGCAATACGCAAATTGCTGCTAGTCTACTACGTACAGAGTCTCGGTGACCAAAAAGAGTATATACATGCCATGTCTCTCTATCTTGTAGTTTATCATGTTTACACAATACGCTTATAATATATACACTTATAATATTTGTTTATTTTGGTGAAAATGAGATTGTAGTCAACAATGTCGACTAACAACAAATCCTTGAATCTCAAGAGTTTCTCTTTTACTTTCCTTTGCAAACCCGATCACGAAGCACAAGCACGGTACATGTTTAGCTGAAAATGGTATTTTCAAGGGTAACTTTACATGGATCATGTTTCATGCAATATTTAAAGTTGATTTATAGGTAACTTCTGTGTGTTCAAAGTAAAATGAGTTGTCACGAATATCTTATTGCCGACAAGAATTGGTTTGTGATACAATTAGAGATGTTGTAATGGGTTCTAATATTTAGGGTAGTACCAGCCCATTGAAATTTTTAAAAACCCTAGCCCTAATGTTTTAACTGTAAATTATATTGGGCTCATTTAGGGTTGGGTTATAAAATAAAGGGTTTCAAAGGGGTTGGGCCCAAGTAATCATGTTTATCTTTTTTTAAGCTAAGCAAAAGAGGAGTCGAGGGTTTCTTTTTCATTCTCGTCGCCGACACTCATTTTCTTCTCCCTTCTCGTTGCTTCCGCGAATCAACATCTCAGCTTCTTCTCCGTTCTCGTCGCCGAAACTCGAGGAGTCGAGGGTTTCAATCAACATCGCAGCTTCTTTCTTCGATCTCGGAAGGTTTCAACATCGCAGCTTCTTTCTTCGATCTCGTTGACGAGACCTTTTCAACATCACAGCTTCTCAGGTTCGATTTGATTCGTCTCTTATCTTTTGCCTTTGGTAACGTTTCTGATGAACTAATGATTGTTTCAAAACCCATTCTGTTAAGAGGCTGAAGCATTACTGATTTGTTAATAAGGATGAAGCATTATTTGTTTGTGTATTTTCCACAAAACCCATTACTACTTTGGACTTTCCCATTGACGTATGCTTTTGGTAACTTTCCTGATGTGTTGTTTCATGGCATTTAGTTAGAACTTAGAAGTCTACCGTAGAACTTTACTGATTTGGTTCGTTGATTGTTTTCTCTTTTGCTGAAAATTTGATAAATGTTCATTTGATAAATTAGTGCTTCCACAAACGTTTACGCATCAAAATACTTATTGATGTTTGAAACTTGTTTGAGATCTTGTTAAGTTTACGTAAACAAGACTTATTGATGTTTGAGACTGTTTGAGTATTTTGATTGTTTACTTGGTTTACACACCAAGACATTGATGTTTGAGACTTGTTTTGCAGCTTATCTTTGACTGTTTTGTTTCAAGTGTTTTGGTTTACGCATCAAAATACTGATTGTGCTCTTGATTGGTTTGTTTCAACAGAATCGTCCAAGGCCAAGATTGTTAAGAAAGTCTTGAAGATGTTGTTCTTAAAAAGTTCAAGGCCAAGATAGCTCCCAAGAGTTATATACATTATGTATTTAAAGTTCTCAAACATTATTCTCACAGTTTTTATGATGTTGTTTCACACTTTCAAGTATGTTTTGTGACAATCAATAATGATTTCAAACTTCTTGCTATTACATAAACTATTTTATTTAATATGTACTCTTAGTATATATTAAATATGTATTAGTATATAAAATGACATATATTATAAAAGATTATAATAAAATATGTTTACATAAAAAATATATAAAGGGCTTAAATGGGTCAAAATGGGCTCAGCCCTTTCTTACATATTTTGATGGGTTTTAAAAGGGTTAGGTTTATTTAGGGCTGGGCTTGAAGTAAATAGGGCTGGGTTGGGCTGGGTAACCCATTACAACATCCCTAGATACAATTAATAGAATAAGACCTACAATTATAAAATTGGTTAGTATATCACATTCACTTGGTTATTCTAAAATTAAATATAATCAAACCTCCCTAATCCTCACGTTTATTAAAAAAATATATATGTATCAGTCAATTGGTTACACAACCACGTCGATATATACATATTTCCCATCATTGTCATGTATTGCAGATTTTATTTTATTTTATTTCGTCTCTCGTTAGATTGAAATTTTTGAACATTAATGGACCTAAAACGAGCCTTATGAGCCATCAGAAGGTATATTAACTAGGCCCATAAAGACCAACCTTCATTTTCAATGGACGCCGGAAGAAACTATCGCATTTGAGATGATAAAAACCAAGCTCACGACGGTTCCAATTCTCGTTCTACCTGACTTCTCGGCAACCTTTGAGTTACATTGTGATGCTTCTAAGTTGGGTATTGGCGCAGTTCTGAGTCAACAAGGGCGTCCAATCGCTTACTATAGCGAAAAACTAGCAGGAGTGCGTTCTCGGTATAGCACCTATGACGTAGAATTTTATGCAATCGTCCAAGCAATAAAACATTAGCGACACTATCTGGTTCATCGCGAATTTATAATGTTTACAGATCATGATGTCTTACGTCACCTCGATAATCAGGCCAAGTCTGGTAAAGACGAATCGTGTAGCTGATGCCTTGAACCGTCGACACAGTCTTCTCACATCATCTCACGTCACCGTTCCGGGGTTTGCTGCTTTATCTGAGTTATATTCACAAGACCACTTTTTAAACGGTTGTTCGAAGACGCTGCTGCAGGGGTTTCTGCAGATTATACTCTACACGATGGCTTCCTCTTCAAAGCGTTCGCCTTTGTGTTCCCAATAGCAGTTTTCGTTTAAAGATCATTCAGAAGCTCCATAATGACGGACATGTTAACCGAGACAGGACGATTCAGCTAGCAACTGCTTCCTATTTTTGGCCATCTATGCGGCGCGGCATAGAAAGATTCGTTGAACGGTGTCGGATTTGTCAACTAGCTAAGGGGAAAGCGTCCAATGCAGATTTATACCTTCCATTACCTATTCCCATACAGCCGTGGACAGACGTCAGTATGGATTTTATTTTAGGTCTTCTTCGTACATAAAAAAGGCAATGATTCTGTTTTTGTGGTTGTTGATAGATTTTCTAAGATGGCTCATTATATTCCTTGCAAAAAGACGACAGATGCAGTCAACGTCGCCGTGCTTTTCTTTTCGAAAATTTATAGACTGCATGGGTTACTTACCTCCATTGTTTCCGACCATGGTACAAGGTTTCTAATCCATTTTTGGAGATTGTTATGGAAACTTTTGGGTACTAGCTTGGATATGAGTACTGGTATCATCTCCAAACCGACAGTCAAACAGAGGTCACTAATCGTTCACTTGGGAATTTGTTTCGGTATTTAGTGGGTGATAACTTAAAATCGTGGGATACGAAACTTGGGCAAGATGAATTTGCTCATAACAGAGCTTCCAAAATGAGTTTGGGTTATTGTCCATTTCAGGTGGTTTATGGCACTCTTCCTCGTGGCCCCCTCGACCTCACTACATTACCGTACAAGACTCGGTTTCATGGGGAAGCTGTAGATTTTGTTTCCAAGATTTAGGATATTCATGAATTGGCAAACTCACACGTGGTAGCTTCTAAGTACAAGACGTTAGCTAACAAGAAATGACCTGAATTGATATTCTCTCCCGGTGATTATGTTTGGACTGTGTTAATTAAGGATCGCCTTCAAGCTGGAGAATACAACAAGCTTAAATCCCGTAAGATTGGTCCGTCGAAATTCTCGAGAGAATCAATCCAAATGCATATAGAGTTCGACTTCCTGCTCATCTTCGTACGTCGGATGTCTTTAATGTCAAGCATTTATTTCCTTATTATGGAGACAATGACAAACCGGATTCGTGGTCGAAACCTTCTCACCCGGAGGGACCTGATGCATCACAACTTGTGATCTCCAACGATCACAATGATACAAACATGTAGGGATGTTTCCTTTTTTTTCATAATGGCTTTCTTTCCTTTATTTAGATAAGTTAGTTTCTTATTAGTAAAAGGATTCCCAAATCCTTTAGGTTTATGACTTTATAGTTCTTATATATAGAGACGTTAGCGATGGTTTGAAAGACACAATTCAATTAATAAAATTTATTCGGTTTTTTAAGAGCTTCTAAACGAGCACTGCGAAGAGTATTCACGACAGTAAGAGGTTTACCGAGCACTACGAAGAGTATTTGCGCCAATATCTTTGTTTTTGAAGTTACCTTCGTCAACAAGTTACAAAACTCTCGGTCTTTGACTTAGATAGCTTCCGCTCTCTATCACTATCTTAGAACATGAATATCATCACCATGAACTGGCCAAGAAGATCAGAGGTAAAGCACCAAAAATGATTATCATGCAATACGGACCAGGCATGGGAGAGAATCATAAGACTATAGGAAAGCAGAACCTCGATAGAGAGTAATGCAGATCTAGTTATTCATCATCATTGTGCGCTAATGAGAGATTTGTTTTAAGTATTCGAACAAGGAAACCCAAGTAGACAAAGAAATTCACAGGGAGAGGGGATTAGATCTTACAGAGAATTCATCACCCATTGCTGCGCTTTGAAGCTTCGAGAGATCAACACCAGTCGTCAGAGACAGTTGTAAAGACTTAAATTTTGTCTAAGAAGATTCAGCGATTAAATAAATAGAGAGACCACCTCTCTATTCCGGCGAGTTGAGGCGGGAGAAGGAAGAGAGAGTGAGAGGATGAGGCAAAACAGTTTCTTGAGAGATACACAAATGGAAAGGGGAAGGGTTTATAAAATGAGTTATTCTTGGGTTCACCCCCTAGGGTGAACCTCTAGGTTCACCATCCAATATGATTGCATTATTTCATATTTGATATCTTTTAAAAAGGAAACAAAATCTTGTTAAGTTATATTATGTTTAAAAAATAATAATAATAATAATAATAGTTAATAAAAATGATTGTTTTAAAATAAAAAAAAACTATTTTAACACTAAACCCTAAAATCAAATCCTAAACCCTTAGGTAAATCATAAAGCTTTGGATAAATTTTATAAAAAAATTCTTTTAAAAAATTATTTAACACTAAAACATTAAACCCTAAACTCTTCTTAAACCCTAAACCCTTGGGTAAAGCATAAACACTAAACCCTAAAATCTAATCCTAAACCCTAAACCCGTGGGTAAATCATAAAGGAAGAATTGCATAAATACACATTTTGGGTACGTACACTAATTCATATTTACTTTAAGAGGGGAAACATTTTCATAAATACCTAAATCATTAATATGTAAAAGACAAAAATAACCCTCTCACAAAAATAACCCTCTCAGTCTCACAATATGTATCAAACCGCTCTTGGCTTTGGAATCGATTGCTGCAACATCTCCGTCTTCTCCTTTGCCACAACGTCGCCGGAACCAGTCCTCACCGTTGCGAAGCTGACGTCGCTTCAAGCTTCTCCACATCACTGGCTCGATTGGTGACCAAACCACAGCACGAAAGCTCCAAATCAAGCTTCTCCGGCGAGTCCCTTCTTCACCACCGGCGTACCCGTTTTATTTTTCTTCTTCTTCCGTGTCTGCGATTCTCTGATCCGATCCGATGAAGGAGATTACTGATTCCGTCGATCCTAGGATCATGTTCTAGCATCAATCCCTTATGCAGGATTATCACGAGTTGCGTAAGGTAATTAGGGTTTTTAATTGTGATTTTCTGGGTTCTTTCTCGATTTCCTATAGATCTGGTGATTTGGGATTGTTGGGTTGATTCTGATGAAGAAGGTATAAGATAAAGCTTTGAATTTTTTTTTCTTGTTTTATATTCTCAGGAAAGAGAGTTTAAGATGAGGAAGTTAGAGATGATAAAACAAAGACGATCAACCCTTGACCCAAAAGGTAGGTATATTGAATCTCCCATCTTTTGAATTTACATGATTCAAAGCACATTCCAATTACTTGTTTTAGTGCTTACGTTGATTTAGCTTACTGAGTGTGTTTTGATCAAAACGTTATAGGTTCTTGAGACGTAGATACAAACAATTTAAGCAAGACCAAACTCTTGATACATCTACTCCAGGGGTGTTGAGATTGTCAGAATCTGGAGACTTAAAGGTGCCAAGTAAAAGGAAGAAGAACTCTGAGAAGGAAGCATTGGCATTGGATAAAAAGAATCCGAAAAGGAGCAGAGGAAATGAGGTTATGACCAATGTTTTTAAACCCGATCCGGACACTGAACCGGACGACTTACCGGGTCATTGGATCATTGGGTTGACCGCGGGTGAACCACAGATTAATAAATGAAATTTTATTATATAAGAATATTAGTGGTATTCCGGCGCTACGCGCCAGGTTCTTATGTTTTATTTTTTAATGAGTTCAAAATTATTTATAACCATGAAATTACCAATATCTATAGATAAATTCTTACATCATGTGTGGGTTCTTTTAACTGATTTGAATGTTGTTGTTGGGAGATGTTACATGTTGATGGTCAATATGAATTTCTAGCAAATATAGATTGAGTTATGGTGGTTTGTTCTTTTAGTGGTTAGTGATAAATATTATCTTCATTTTCCTTAATGTAGGAGCAAATTGCATGTGATTTTTGAAGTTTAAATTGTCGGCGATTTATGGTGGCTGATAAATTAGTGATAGGACACAAAAACATATTTATTTATTTGGGCTTGAATTATTGTCCGTTTGAAGTTGAATGTGCGTTTCAGATGAATGTAATATACGCCGTAGTTATTTTGTTGATTACTATATATTTTCCCAGATCTTGATTTCCATGTAACTATTTTTTTGTTGTGAATAATTTCTTTGTCTATTAACGTGTTCTTTTTTTGTTACATTTGTTGTTGTATTTGGTGTAATGTTATATGAGATTCGTTTAGGATAAGATAGTTTCTCTTTGGACGTTATGCATCTATCTTATTAAAGAGAAGTAAAAATAAAAAAATACCACTAAAACTTACAAATTTTTTACAAATCAATATCACTGAAATATTAAATAATCATAAATTTAAATAATCTTGTATTTTATAAATATTACATAATTCCTTAAAATAATTATAACTAAAAAAGAGTTAGGCAACAATAAAAGAAAACCTACACTATATTTATTTAATAGGTTTCAACACAATCATAATAAACAGAGTATTCTAAATTTAAAATAAAAATTTGTTGCTAAAATCCTACCTTTTATTATTTTGTATATTTTCATATAAATAGTATTCTAATGTAAATTCAATATTAGAAATGTGGAATATTATAAAGTTTATAGAAACATATTTTAAATAGTATATAAAATAATTTATTATACCTTATAATATAATTTTGATCCATAAAAAATAAAATAAAACATATTTGTTCCTATATACAGAACATATTCTAAAAATATAAGTGATACAATTAACGAATTATAAGACAAGTGATAATAACTAATATAAATTATGATTTTTTTTTAAAAATGTCATATTAAATGATTTTTTTTTTAAATCACCACTTACACAGAAGGAATATTTATTTATAAAAAAATGTAAAAATGAAAACCCACACACGATAAAATATAAAATATAGATTATCACATACACAAAATAAATATTCATTTACAGAAAAAAACCGTGCATGATAAAATCATTTCATAAAATAAATATTAATTTGTAATTAAAAACACACACATGGTGCGCAGATCAAACTCTAGTTTCAATTAAATGACATTAATGTATAATTTCTTAACAAATTTATTAATTAGGTTTTCTAATTTAACAATGCTGTATTTTCTAATTTATGATGTACTGTACTTTGTGTATTTTTCAATCTTTTCACGTATGTAAATCTTAAAAGATTATTAATAACATTTTTAGTTATTTAAAAAGACTTACATGTGTAAATATCAATATATTAACTTAATCAAATTTATTAATTATATTTTATTTTTAAGAATGTAATATATTTTCTAGTTTATAATGTAACTTTGTGTACTTGTCAATCTCTTCACATATGTAAATCTTAAAAGATTATTAATAGGGTTTTAGTTATTTAATATATATATACGTAAGTAGAAAAATTATTAAAGTTAGATATTTAAATAAGTTGATATATCTTTAATAATAAAGTTGAGTTTTTTTTCCATGAGGGGCAAACAGTGACACTTGGCATACTACCATTTGTAGAAAAATTATTAAAGTTAGATATTTAAATAAGTTGATATATATGAAATAAAATATTATCATAATTGGGCCTAATTTAAAAATCAATAAAATAAAAGTTTTTATAGTTGGGCCTAAAAAATATTCAACAAATGGTAGTATGCCAAGTGTCACTGTTTGCCCCTCATGGAAAAAAAACTCAACTTTATTATTAAAGATATTAGCTATGAAAATAAAAATATAGAAACTAAAGTTAAATATTTTCTAAATATTTTTAAAACATAAAATTTATAAATATACAAAATATCAAAACTAGTTTAGACTATTTAATTTTTTTTTATAACATGTTAAGAGTAATGACATCTATAAAAAGCAAGATATAAAATTCATAAATATTTAAATGTCTAATGAGAATAATAAATTAAACCAAAAGTAAAACATCATTGTAATAAATTATCAATAACAAAAATAAACTAACACCAAATCACATCAACTAATTTTAGTTCTCGCTACAACCATTCAGTTCATTTTTTTTTCAGGTGGCACAATGAAATCTTCATCAAAATTTCAAAATCACAGATAAAATAGTGTAGTAGATATTATGTATGATAAAAAGTCATAAATTTAATTTAAATTTAAAGAAGAAGACGACAGTGCCAATAACTAAAACTTGAAAACCTAACTTTTAAATTAAAAATTTAGAATAAAAACAGAATAAAAACATAATTTAAAACTAAAAAAAAAGAAGTAAAAGTTTATTTATTGGTTCAACCAGTGGTTCAACCGGCATTGAGTTTTGGGTTTTAGTAAATTTTTGCGGGTTTTTGCGGGTTTTTAAATTTTGGGTTTTTAGCAAAACTCAAACCGGATTTATTTTGGGTCACCGGATTTACTGATTCAATCACGGATCCGGGTCGGGTTTTAAAACACTGGTTATGACTAACTCCATTCCACTTCCTGATCTTAATTTGTTGTTGCAGAAACTAGAAGCTCGGCAGCTTTTGCGGCCCTTTGCCTTCTCACTTTCACTTCTCACTCAAAAGCTTGGTTTCAGCGACACGGTTCGATTTTAGCTTCCCTTCAATATACAAATATGCCATCAAAATCCTCACTCTAATGTCCTAAACTCAGTTTTTTTTTCTCTGAAGTTTGGAGCTTTTCTTGCTGGAGCACTTTTAGCGGAAACTAATAGGCCATCTAGAGGTTTTCTTCTTGGTTTGTTCTTTGTTACCACAGGAACTACCATTGACATGGAGGTAAAGTCTTATATTTGCATAAAAATTCAACTGTTTGAAACATTCCATTAGTGTTCATGCTCATGTGGCTAATATCTCCTTTTTTTCTTGCAGGTTATGTTCAGAATATGGCCTAATGTTCTCACACTCTTGGCTGGTCTGATTGTGATCAAAACATCGATTATAACCGCACTCGGTCCCAGAGTTGGACTCGGTTTCCTTCTCTCTCAGGGAGGAGAATTCGCATTCGTTGTCTTCTCTCTAGCCAACAGGTCCTTCTTCTTTCTAACTGTCATTATCACTACTCAAAGATCTCCAAAAACTGATTATTACAATCATATCTACAGGCTAGGAGGTGCTTCCACTTGAGTTGAATAAGCTTCTCATAATCGTAGTTGTTTTGTCAATGGCGTTAACACCTACGCTTAACCAACATGGAAGAAAGGCAGCTGACTTTATTGATGAGAAGCTTGGTAACGAAGAGGTAAACTTCATAAACTTTACAAATACTTTGCTTAGTTGTAAAAAAAAAAGCTGATATGGACATATGTTCTGCAGAATGTAGATGAAGAATTGAAATTCAACGTTAAAGAATCAGTTGTCCTCATTGGATTTGGACAAATGGGTCAGGTAAAAAGTTCATCATTTTTCCATTTCTTTACTGGAAAATAAGTTACAAGTTTTGTTAAGTGGTTTCATATTGAGTTTGCAGGTGCTGGCGAACTTCTTGTCAACGCCATTGGTCTCAGACTCTCAGGAGTAGATAGTGATCTTGTGGGATGGCCTTACATTGGTTTTGATCTAAATCCTGCTGTAGTGAAGGTCCGAAACACAGCTTAACAGAGATTTTGTTAGAAACTGCTTAGGTCTCTTCTTTTGAATATGTTGTGTTTTGTGGCATGAAACAAGGTTTCCCTATATTGTATGGAGATGGATCTAGGCCATCTGTTTTTCAATCTGCAGGTGTTTCATCTCCTAAAGCAATCATGATAATGTATAAAGGCAAAAAGAGAACCACTGAAGCTGTGAAGAGACTTCGTGCTTGCTTTCCTTTTTGTTTTGTTTGTTCGGGTGTCAAGTGAATCCTTTCATAGTACCCCATTTCTGTACTAAATCAGGTTGATCTTGTTTTGCAGATGTACACAGTTAAAACTTAAGTTGACTGATCCTTTTGCTTGCAAGAAAGCTAAGTGGTAGCTATAAATTATAATATGGCTATGTATGTTGCAGTGGACGCGATCAATGGTTGCTGAACAAAGAAGACACTGAAAGACTCCGTTGAGCATTGTCAAAATGTGAAGTCCGTGAGTTTGTGAATAATGGACATTTCCTCTTCTTGGTAAGGTGCTCACATCTTCTGCATGTTTGAATCAAATATTGTATTTAGTTTACTAATCTACAGCACCATTGATCTACATATCTTAGGAGGATGGGGTAGATCTGGCGACTACTCTTAAGATTGCATATTATTATCGACGTGGGAAGAAACTTGATTACGTTTATGATTACACTCTGCCTACTCCCTTTGAGCTCAAAGAGTTTGAACAATCACAAAGGTAAGCGAGTTCAGAGCTTTGACTAGAACACAACATCCTGCTTCTGTTACTGTAAGAAAAGACTGAAGTATTTTTAATTTTCAGTGTCTCAGATTGCTAGCCGCTGTTGTTTCTCCAGTCTTTCTCTCAACTCTAGACAACGGTACAGTAGAAAGAACACTTGGAGAAATACCTTCAACGGGACCGGTTCTTTATGTGATGTTGTCTCCTACAGTACTCTGATTGAAACATTATGCAGGGCGTCAAAGACTAGGAAGGCACAACCTCGGATTGGAGATTAACCGTTATGAGGAAAGAAGGCTTTGCTAACTACCCCACAGCAAGATTTACAAAACTATTTAAAAAATCAAATGCATCACGAATATATATGTAATTTATAAATCATTTATAAATGATTCACAATGGTTTACAAATCATTTAAAAAAGTTTATAAATCATTTATAAGATCTAGTAAATTGATTATAAAGGTTTATATACCATTTTTTAGAATTTATAAACCATTATAAGATTTTATAAATCATTTCAAGGGTTAACTAAATCATTTTAGGGTTAATAAAATCATTTATATGGATTAAAAATCATATTAAGACATTACTCATAACTTCGTTTTATTTATAAGAGTTTATAAGTTAATTTATAAGAGTTCAAAAAAATATAAGGGTTTATAAATCAATTTATAAGAGTTTATAAATCATTTTGTAAGAGTTTATATAATCTCAAACTCATAAAATTCAAATTCATTTTATAAACATTATTGAATAACTTATCAATCTTTATAAATAAATTTATAAGCTCTTATAAATAAGTCTATACTTCTTATAAATAATTTTGTAAACTTTTATAAATCAGTTATATGAGCCAAGATCGGAAACACCAATAGCAAGATACCATACTCGAATAAGATAATACATCCTGCTTAACTTCTAGATTTTCCATCTCCATCTGAACTCGTTCAGTTTCCCGTGGGATAATACATTTATAAATAATATATAATGGTTTATAAAATATTCACAAGAGTTATTATGTTATATATAAAAACTTATATATCATCCACAAAGGTTTATAAGGGTCCATGAACTGAAATCTTATAACTAATTAATAAAAGATTATATTTTGATTTACAAGAGTGTTTAAACTGATTCATAAGGTTTTATAAATTGATTTATAATACTTTATAAAAATTCTACTGGAGTCTATAAGTTAATTAATGGTGATTATATTTATGCGAACTCCTAATTGGCTTCAGACCTCCTGATTTGTATTTGAACTTCCAAGTTTTATAAAATGGCCTCTGTTGGTGCGTAATTGTTACTCTGCTCATTCTAGGATCACAGGAAAGCTGCATCATACCAGGAAACACCTGAAACTGCTTGATACTTTCTGCCTCTTCCTTTGCATTTATAAACGGATATAACATCACACTGCTCACTTCAGATGAAACCAAATTGGTAAAAGAGCTTGGCTCTGCAGCTTTTGGGATATATATCTCCTTGGTTTCTTCCCTACTTGTTGAATTCAGCTTCTGCACAGCTCCTGTCCCATGAACAGATTCCTTACATGAAATCAGTTCATCCGTCAGTTTCCCTTTCACCAGACAACAGCTTGAAACGTTCACCAGACAACAGCTTGAAACGTTCACCAGAAACGAATCAGCCTTCTCCACACCCTCAAGGACTGCAATTTCACCTCTCAGAATAGTCTTTTGGTCAATCTCATGAAATGAGTCTCTCTGTAGCACTACTTCTGGTTCTTGAACAGCATGAGCAAATGAATCTTGCTTGAGCCTTAAGTCTGGTGAAAAACTACAATGGAAAAAACAATCACCAGAAACTTCTTGCACAGTTGGCGATGCTAACTTCTTCACCATTTTTGTCTCACAACTAGTTGCATTGATCAAAGCTGATTCAACTTTCCCATTCACTTCTACTGTAGAGCAGCTCTCAACAATACCAAATCGATCAAGCAGTTGTTGCTTAAACTCATCCCAATCCTTGAATCTCTCTGTCTGCGCATCACTTTGAAGAACCACTTCAATGCATCACCTCCCAAGTACAGGTATACAAGTGTCAATCTATCGTTGTCCCCATAACCACATGAATAACCTCTCCATTTTTGGAATCCAAGCTAACGAATTTAAGCCATCAAACTTAGGCACCGTAAAACAATCATCATCTTCCACATTCATTCTCTGATAACCAAACGATCCATTATTTCTCTGATTTATTTCCAGTACATAATCTTGTACCTGAGAGTGAGATTTTGATGATTCAGGTGCTCGAGACGGTTGTGTGTCGCCACGAGAAGCTTGCATCGGCTCATTCTTCAACAACGTCATAACATTAATTTGTTATGTATAAGTGACTACAATCTCATCATATGTGACTTTACTTGCTTCTAATGAACTTCCTTCGAGTGTTAACATCATTCATTATCAACCATAGAGAGAGTCATTTCCCAATATATAGATCATCGACCATAGAGTCATAAACCATGACTGTGTTAACAGTTGCTCAGTAAACAATGTCTATTTGAATTGCAAGTCCATTGGATCATTTTTCTTCTGTTAGAGAAAAACTCTTCGGTTCAAAAAAATTAATCATGATGACATTCAATGAAAACAAATATGGACTACTTTTGTTATGAAATTCCTTTTTAGTTTATGATTTAGTGTGCAGATCTGATCTGGTCATCGCTTGTGCAGATCTGATCACTGACCATAGTCTCAGCTCGTAACACATTATCATCGCTTGTAAGTGACCTCTACATCGTCCAAAGCTATATATAAAGAGAAATAATGTACTATACCACTACTATTATTAATATATTACTAGGTGTTTTCCTACACCATGTATAGTGATAAACTTTTTAAAAGTTAAATTATAGTTAAAATTATATTAATTGATATTATATAGTTTATTATTTTGACTAATATTAATATAAATTTGATTTAACTAAGCATAAAATTAAGAACAAAATATTTTTTTATTTTAAATTATATTTAATAATATATATGTAATATATTTAAAATTTGAATATTAGAATTTCTTATCTATTTACAATTGGCCATTGTTAACGCGGTAATCAGTAAGATTAAGAAAATATATATGTCATTTACCAATATATATAGATCATCGACCATAGAGTCATAAACCATGACTGTGTTAACAGTTGCTCAGTAAACAATATCTATTTGAATTGCAAGTCCATTCGATAAAAAAAAAAAAAGAGTCCACTCGATCATTTTTCTTCTGTTAGAGAAAAACTCTTCGGTTCAAAAAAAATAATCATGATGACATTGCAATGAAAACAAATATGGACTAATTTTTTCATAATTCTTTTTTAGTATTATGATTTAGTGTGCAAATATGATCTGGTCATCGCTTGTGCAGATCTGATCTGGTCATCGCTTGTGCAGATCTGATCACTGACCGTAGTCTCAGCTCGTAACACATTATCATCGCTTGTGAGTGACCTCTACATCGTCCAAAGCTATATATAAAGAGCAATAATGTACAAAACCTAAGCAATGTGGGAAGATCTTCGCTCGAATACGCTGGGCTGGGCTGGGCCGGGCCTTTCAACTAACTCAAAATTGTGCTGTTACATTGTAAAAAGGAAATGAAATATTTGAAACGTGATATTATATTAAGTGTTTCGGAAAGTGATAATACTCATTCCTAGATACTATGGGTATTTTGATCATTTGGTTGTAATCTTAAGAAAACATGAACGATGACGACTATTTCTATGGTTAAATAACTGGCATTTGTAGTTTTAATGCTTCACTAGTCTTCTTTTAAAAGATTTTGAATGTACCAAAACATCAGAATTTAAAGTATATATTCTACCATAGCTTTCACACAATTACTAAACATCAAACTGAAATAGCTTCTTCATCTTCTTCCATCAGTTATCATCTGAGAAGGTTTGCTTCTCACCGTAGGATAATTCAGAAATTTTATGTTTAACGACCCGAGGGACTTCACGTGGAAGGTTGAATTTGTTCCTGCAATTTTGAAAAGACCCTTCTTTTTTTTGTTATCTCTCCATATATACCCCCCCCCCCCCACCCAAATAATAATAAAGAATCTCAATAGGCAAATAGTAAAAATCAATCCCTTATCAGAGCTCTTCTGCATGGTTGTACCTAAATCAACAAGACAATTAACATCATCAGTATGTCTTGTGTAACTACATTTAAAGCTATATAAGTATCAAACAAATTAGAGTTACAAATAAATCAATTTACCTGGGTCGGATAGGATATGGAGCCATCTCAGCCACATCAGCAATAATATTCAGACCACTATTCTCGTACAGCAGCGCCTTCTTTGATCTGTCAGCACTCTCAAACTCAATAAAGCCACAGCCCAAACTCTTCCCCTTGCCGTTTATAGCAACTCGAACCCTAAACTCTTCACCTTTTGTAACATTTTCACCGTCCTTTGAATCCTTTCTAAATCTGAAGAAACTGGTGCTGTAAAAGGGAAGGACAAGATACCAGTCATGAGAAACTTGCTCCAAGGTCTATAGAATAAAACTGAGGAAAGTTGGTGACTCACATATGATGTAGTCTCTGTGCTCGATGGACATTGGAAAAAAAGATACTCTTTTTTCTTTGGTCTACTTCTTCATAAACAGTGGAAGTTTCATCAAACCCTTCTTCTTCTTTGTCTATCATCAGGCGGGTTTCACTTTCAAGACATTTTTCGAACCAAACGTTGTAATCGATGCAATATGGCGTAATGCTTGGACCATTCCTAGCCTGAGCAAGCGAAATTTCCTGCTGGTGCAACTTGTCAGTAGCTTTCTGGGACAGCCTACAGCATAAAAAGACAATCAGCCAATGGTACTTTCAGATTGCTACTTGAATAATTTTCATCAATGCTCTCACATTCTTTGCTTTTTCAGCAGTAGCAAACTGAACAAAACCATGGCCCATTCACTTGTCACTGGAATCCACAAGAAGCTGAACATGAACCACTCGTGCAACATCTGTGAAGAAATAGATGCTGTCAAAATGGAGAGTACATATATTAGTCATGAAAAAACTTGAGGAAATTAAAAACCTGTTACTTACATATCTTTTATTTCAGCTACGCAAGAGAGATTAGTGACAGAGAGCGTCTTTTCACCCTTTGTCAGAAAGCAGCGGTTCATGCAATATTGAAAATGTAATCAATATTAAATTTCACCTCACCCAAAGTGCTCTTGATAGTTAACTCTTTTACCAGAGTTGGTCTACAAGGAAGGGTTGGGGACGGCCTGTAAGTGACGTAGCCAGAAAAACCCTATGATCAAGCAAATATTCACCATGTTTTTTCAACGCCTACAATATAAATTACAAAGTCATTAGTTTCCAAATTATTAAAATTTAATCATTACTTTCCAAAAATACTCTCACCATGTTTGTTGTCCAAGGATCCTCAAACTCAACAAAGGCATAGCCCCACACGCTTACCCTTGGAGTTTACAAAAAGTTGAGCCCTAACAACACTTCCCACACTTCCGAAGAAATCGATACTGTAAAAATGGAAGATAAAATGTCAGATATGAAAAAAATTGATACAAAAAGAGGAGTGGAAATTTAAAGGTGGCACCTACATATGAGACACTTTAGTTTTTGGGGGAGAGAGATTGGTAACAATGAGTTTATTCTCACTTTTTGTCTCTTCCACCGCGAGCCCCTCACTGTAAAAAAACTGTTATCAGTCCATGTAAATAGTTGTAAACACTCTAAATGGGGAAAATAGTTAAATTCCTTACCAAACCTTGTAATCTAAGCAATACCTTATTAACAATAATAGCGTTAGTCTTGGCATCAAAACAATTGCAAAATTAGTTATTACAAAAAAAAAAAAAAAAAATTACTTTCCAGCGCCTTTAGGAAGAGTAGCTCGCGTGGCAATAGATATCATCTTCCCGTGCAATTTCTACACCATTCAATTCCCGCGCCTACAATAATAACAAAAGATTTTGTCAGCAATTAGTTAAATAAACTTTTTATCATTAAAATAAAGAGCTCTCACGTTCTCTGCTTCCGCAGCAGAAGCAAAAAAAACAATAGCGCATCCGCGCCTTTTCTACTTGTGGTTTATTATAAATTGAACACGTACAACTTGTCCAACATTTTTGAAGAACCTGATTACCTGACGCTGTAAAAATGGAGAATAACATATCAGCAGGTCATGAAAAAACGTTTTTTTTTTTTTTTTTTGAAAAAAGGTCATGAAAAAACGTGCTCAATAGGAAAATAAAGATGATACTTACATAGCTCTTGGTTCAGTTTGGGCATTGAGACCGGTAATGAAGAGCGTCTTCTTACTCTCAGTCGTTCCTCCTCTCAGACGCAGAACCAAGTGAAGCGTCGATTCCTTCTGGATGTTGTAGTCGGCGAGTGTCCTCCCGTCTTCCAACTGCTACCCGGCGAAGATCAGACGCTCCAGGTCCGGTGGGCTCCCTTCCTTGTCCTGAATCTTGGCCTTGACATTGTCGATTGTGTCAGACAATTCAACCTCTAGGGTTATCGTCTTCCCCGTTAGAGTTTTGACAAAGATCTGCAACCCATGGACCACACATTCGCATAAAACAACCTGGACCTCTTCCATCATCACCTATAGCATTCAGTTTCGATGGATAAACAATGCATTGAAGATGAAGGGAACTGTCACCAATCTTCGCATATTCATCAGCTTTAAGACTTTTACCAAATATAGTATGCTTGAGAAGTAGAAGAGATGGCGAACTGTGGACATGGTGATTCCAAGTACCGATAGTTGCAAGGAAAGCTTTCCTACACACTTGTAAATACTTGCTAACCAGCGATGAAAGCATCCTCAGCAATTCTACGAGGTCACCAGTTTTCGTCAAGCAGGAAGAGCGTATGCCTTTGATAAGTCTAAGAGAGCTTACGTTAAGAAGAAGAAAGGAGATGGAAGTATGGGAGAGTCTCGGATTGAAGTGGAGGGTTTGACAAATGACTAGACGAGAGTTGGAACAGAAGGTTTGAAGAATTAAAAGAAAGCAGAGACTCTTTTGCTAGTAGAGGGTTTGCAGTTAGAAGTGTTGAGTTTCAATAAGCGCATTCTTTGCATCAAGCCTGTGGTAAGTTCCTTCTTGTTAAGCGAACTTAGTTTCTTGATGCTCTTCTCCTATAAAAAATTTTTGATTTCTGAATTGACCACCGAGCTCAGGCTAACTCAGCTAGTTATACTTGCCCCCAAACTGTCACTTCTCTTACATTCTCCTTTGTGCAGGTTTGGCAATACTGCATATTTGCACATTTCATTCAGATGCTCAAAGCTCTAAGTATGCGAAGACTAAACATTTTGTCTAAAGAATCAATTTTAGCGTAGACTTTCTATTCATTTTACAACGCATATATTAACATGAATATGGAATTTCAGTGCCAGTTGCAACGTTTATCATGGCATCGAACATGTTGCTGGTCAGTGTTGGAGTTGTGATATCTTCATATGGAGAAATCGATTTCAATATAGTTGGCACGATCTATCAGGTCAGACGCATCTTTGCTGAAGCACTTAGACTGGTGCTAACTCAAGTTCTTCTCCAGAAGAAGGGGGTTTTAAACCCTATTAACACCTTATACTACATAGCTCCTTGCAGGTACTCACTCGAGAATACGATCTTAATCACCTAAGCGTTGGTTCTTGTTCATCTAATAACATTGAACCCTATTAACAGTTTTGTTTTTCTGGCCTTTCCAGCTGTGTCATGACATTTCTACAGTTGGACAACAAAAACATCCTAATGAGAACGTAAGAGAGAGTATTCTATAACATGATCTGAACTTTATACAAAAAGAAGTTATAGGTTACTACAAAGAAAACAAGTGATGAGATACACAAACCCTCTCCAATTCAATCAGAACCTACATTCAAACGACCATGTGAAAGTAAAAACATAAACAACCCCAAGCTTCGGTAACTATCAAAGCACACAATGCCCCTCAAGCCCAAACCCTCATTCTCTCTCTCATTCATGAAGTGGATTGTAAACAAATGAAAAAAAAGTAAAGAAGATAAATTATCGAACCTCAAGAAGCAGTTTCCTCATTCCACGTGAATAAATATACAGACATAGATTTCTATCTTCGCATGTACTCTGGATTCCTCAAGTACAGTAGCTTCCTCGATTGCGCTGGAGGAGCTAATCCTGGGATGTCCCTAATGTCCTTGTTATTCGGGTGTACGATCTGAAGAGAGTTTATACAACAATAGTTACTACTTTCCAGTGAGCAATCACAACTCTCATTGGAATGAGCAAAGCAAGTACCTTCACCACGATAATGGCTATCACACCGCATACAATGAGAAACAGAAACATCATTATGCATTTATCCGTAGCCACCTGCAATAAAAGTAAACATAGAGACTCAGGGTTTTGCAGTCAAGCAAAATGGGGAAATCTATGTCCATATGAGGTTACAGACCTGTCTCCCTATCTCTTTCACAAGCTGGGAGGCCTTCTTGATAGAGAACTGAATCGTGTCTAAGTGGTTAACAACGCGTCCCATTTGATCCGTCTGCATTATTTTTCAGATTACTTAAGACTCAACTCATACGATTCACAGGAAAGCGATGGAAGATGCTTTGCTTTTACCTGTCCCTTTAAATTAGCTGCAGTTTGAGTTCCAACTTCCATTGTTTGTTCTACAACCTGATTAGAACAAGGATGTTACCATAGACATAGTAACGACAGTACGTAGAACACATTTCTTCATTTTGTAATTTACCTGTTTTGAGCGTTCAATGGCCTGATCAGTCTCATCCATTCTTTTCATTCCAGTATCAACAAGCTCCTGGTTTGACATAGCTATACATAAAACGACATAAGCTCCACAATTCCAAAATATTCAACTTATTGTTAAACTCAATTAGGAGAGTTATTTAAGCGGGACCTTTGTCTATACACTTGAGCAACACTTAGGATATCAGGCCAACCGGTAAAATTTCTAGTATAATATGAGCATAAATAAATAGTCGACCATATTCAATTCTGCAAGGTGTTTTAAGCTCCAGACATGTCAATCTCTTGATGTGTTGTGCCAATTCGTTTCTTGGTAGCAGAGAAAAACATGCATAGAGGACTCACTCACCTGAAGCCACTTGAACATTTTCGTCAGCTGTAGGTTCGGCGCTGGGACCAGCTCCCATGTCAAAAAGTTCAATCTTCTTGTTTCCAAGGGTACTCATGTACCTGAAGTACACAGACAAAGTTAACATGAAAAAACAGATGAAACTAACTGAAATCCTTAAGACAGACATGTGCTGAACGGATGTTTTTAACTAAACCAAAAAAAAAAAAGACGGGGTACAAAGTTCAGGTAATCCATCTTCTAAAAGTTGAATGAAAGAAGCACTTACGTTTTCCTTAGTGCAACATAAGAATTGAGTTCCTTAATCTGCAACATTAAAACACGAGGGAAAAGTTAGAAAAACCGACATGACACTCAGTATCTGCATTTAAATATCAATTTTTTTTGGGTTACAATGCCACTAAAAATTAAGCAAACCGGAATGCGATTGATGCTGCAAAGTGGAACTTTACCAAGGTGGTAAGTAAGTTAATTATTCATACACATACTTCAGATACATTTTCATTGCAGTCCTAATCAAAGAAAATGCCTCGGTGAAGTTCCAAGAAAAAAAAACCACACTGGTTTTTGGCAAGTATATAACTAACTCACCATAGATTGTTTCTCATCATTCAATTGCTTATTAACTTCAGGAGGAATTGTAGCTTCCTCATCTTTGAGTTCACGGTCAAAGTCCTTTACCAACCTGAGGAAACAACTTATAGATTATTAACATATTTATTTGGTCACATGAGTAGTGTTTCCTTTGCTTGCTTGTAATTATAAAGCAACAAACTCAAAAATAGACCAAGTGATAACCTTTTACAGTCTCTCATCTTCTCAGTGAGTTCTTCAAGTTGCTTGCTTTGTCTAGTTGAATCCTTCATCTTATCCAACCTCTGGAAACCATTCCTGAAGAAGAGAAAAACAAAGTCAAGATTTTGTTCTCAGAAACAAACAAACAAACAAAAAAGAAAGAGAGAAAAGCGTACGCGAGGGCTCGGAAGTGGTCACGGATTTCGCCATGGATCTGCTCCAATTGAGGACTCATCGGTATACTAGAAGCCATATCGCCGGAGATATTCTGACTTCCGACGATAATCACCGGAGAAACCCTAAAGAGTAGGTAAAACACAGAGAACTAACAAAATCCCCAAAACGTTAAAACCCTAGCTTTTGAGGAAAGCTCGAGTTAGAGAAATCTCCAAAAACGGAAGGAAATTTGAAAAAGTATTTATATAATTAGATAAAAAAAAATCTAGAGAATGTGAAAAAAAGGCGAAAACCCGAAACAGAGAGCGTGGAACAACGGAAAGAGGAAAGAGACGAAGCTTACGTCAGCTATGAAATTGTTAGTATTTCTTTTCTAAAAAGATTTAATTAATTAAAAAATACAGATATGACAGCACAGCGCCAACTTATTTGGGGTCCATATCTATAGGGCTGGACATTTTATCCGTTATATTTGATTCGATTCGTTATTCGTTTCGATTCGATCCGAAAATTCTGGATATCCGTAAACTTTTGAATCAAAGCAAATACTAAAATTCAATATCCGTTAAAATCGAAGCAAATCACAAATAGGAAAATTTTGGGAAACGGATATCCGATCCGATCCGTAAATATATAAATATATGTATATCTTGATTATATTTAACATTTTAAATGTATAAAATTATATAATTATTATTCCAGCATATGATTTTGAACAATTCTATTCAAATTATTACTTATAGAAAAGTATTACATAAAAAGAAAGAAAGAAAATTATGACAATGATATTTTTTTCTTAAATTTTGTGTTGTAACTTAAGTTTAAAAAATTACAAAATATATAAATTCACTAGTTCATTTAAGTTTTATTTTATATATCATGCAAAAAACTATTTTGCAAAGCAAATTTGTATCAAAATCTTAAAGTTATTTGTATTAATCAAAATGGATGAGATATCCGTAAATATTCGTAAATATCCGCAAATATCTATTTATTTTCCGGATATCCGTTTTTCCGGATATCCGTATTTTTTCGAAGCAAAGCAAATACCAAAATTAGATATCCGTAACATTCGAAACAAATCACAAATACCTTAAAAAAACCCGGATATCCGATCCATGCCCACCCCTACATATCTACTCTATTTGTCCGTGGTTTGAATAAATAGTCAACTACTTGCATTACTAAATTATTTCATTTTTTTTCAAAAATAACACATTGTTTGCTACTACTCGTTTAGGAAGGATCAGTAGCAATTAGTATTAAACTCACACTAATCTTCATCGCTAAGATAATCTCATAGACATCAACATTTACTCCAAGTAACACTTCTCCTCTCCCTCGTCACGGGGTTCCATCTTCATCTTCCAAACTCTCCTCCTTCACAAACACAACGTTTTGCTTCCATCTCAATATCCCTCCAGGGTCTGTCTACTACTCCTGTTGTTCAAGGTGGACCCACTGTTAAACCATGTGCACCCGTCAAGACTGTTATAGGGTTTCTCTGTTCCTTGCTGACTCTCGTTGTTTTTAGTGAATTTGCAAATTGAGGGCTTATAGTGTTAGGAAACATTACATAGGAGCCGCTATGCAATGGAAAGCTACATAATTAACCCTCTACGTAGTTAATAACTTAATATTTTGCAAAACCTATTTTGGGAAATGCCTGAACTTTTGCTCCTTCCATTTTCGTGTTGCAAAAACAAATTTATTCTTTGAACAAAAGATAGTCTCCATTATCTCAATTCCAAACCATGACATCAATGCTATAATATTTTCTATTCTAGGATATGTTTTTTTTTGGCTTTTCCCACAAGTTATTGAATATACGTGTTAATCAAACTTAATTCATTATCATGAGAACTCAGTACATGAATCAAAGTCTAATTCCATGAAAAAATCTCCAAGACTAGTACCAAACAACACGAGAACTTGTAATCATCAATCACACAAAGACTTGTAAAGGTTTAAAGAAATATACACATGACTATGAATGAATCATCACTGCGTGCGTCTAATAAGACACCACTATATACAAAAGAAAGCCCTAAACTCAAAAGTCTCCATCTTTAATTCTCTGAGAGGCAAACACGTTAATGGAGAGTGAACAACTAAGAACTGAAAGTAGTCTTTTCTTGAAACCATAGCTAGAAGAGAATCTATTACACAAATCTCTACGTACCGATCATTAATTCTTGTGAGAGAGGTTCTTGATAATCAGCCAGCGGTGACTCACTGTAGCTTCGGCTTCTTAGCTTTTCTCTTCTCCTCAGCTTTTTCTTTCACGTTCTCAAGATACTCCAATGCTTCTTTAGCTTTCTTCTTGGCTTCTTCAGCTTCGATGCTCTTGTTAGCCGCTTCTTCCTTTAACTGAGCCGCCGCGTTCTCCGTACAAGCCACCACGATCTCCGCCGCCGCGACAAGAGCCTTGGCCTTTTGTAAGTCGACGTCGTCGTCGTCGTCGTCGTCATCATCATCATCATTGTCTCCGCTTTGGTCAGAGGTCGTAGCAAGAGACTTGGGGAGGAAGGAGAAGTTAGGGTTCACACATAGAGGGCAAGTGAAGAAATGGTAGGAGAAGGATGAGCGGGAGGAGGAAGGCGAAGGAGGAGAGCAGTGGAGGTGGGCGATGGAAGGGCAGAGGATGCAGATTCTCGTAGCTTCTAGAGGAGGTGGGCCGGCGTAGAGTTCGAGACAAATAGGGCAGAAGAGCTTACGTTGCTCCTTGAGCAAGCAATCGGTGCAGAGTGGGCGGAGAACGTTTTCTTTGATGACTGTGAGGTTGAACTGCGGCTCAAGCTCCTCGCAAGATGCGCATTGGCGTTGACTCGATTCTGGATCCATGGCGTGAGTGAAAGAGAGAGAGAGAGAGAGATGGAAGAAAGCGTTTGTGTTCTCTGAGAAGTTTTCAAGATCTTTTGGGTTTTGAAGAGATGAGAGAACACAACTGTATTCTGTTAGGGGTTGAAAGACTTATATAGGAAACACAGTATGAATCTTGATTCTTGTTAATGGATCTTTTATTTTATGTTAAATGTAAATAATCAAACATACAAACCATTATTTGTACGTCTTTGTATATCTTTAAGAAGATAAGACAAGAACTCTGTTTCTTCATTGCTTAACAACGAGATTCAACAAATGCGAGACTAGATTCCTCTCTATCCATCATTTTCAATTTCATACAACTAAATAGGAAACAAAGACAAGTTTCCATCAGCAAAAAAGCTCTAGCTCCGCGACTCCACTTTCTCAGCTTCTTGTCTTCCACAAACGTTAAAAATAAGGTCAAAATCAAGTTTAGGTTCATCACTCTGCCAGCATAAATGGGTCGACTTCTCCGAGATCTGCGACCAACGGTTCTAATTCTGATGGGTCCTCGTCTTCTGGGGATAAGTACGTTGGAAATGGAAGCTTTGAGACGTCTGGTTTCTTGTAGTGTGCATCTTTTATGAACACAAAGTTTCCTTCTGCACCAGGAACCTGCAACATCAACATAAATACTCACCAATCTTGACCAATCCTAAAGAGTAAGTGGAAGCCAAAGACACCTGCTGGCAGATTGAGATACTTACTTGTCCTCTAACCCAGATGAGGTTCCTAGCAGGATCAATCTTGTAAACCCAAACGTTCTTTACTGTCCTCTGCTCTGCACCCATTCTCCCAGGCATCTTTCTTCCCTTGAACACCTGCTCAACGTGTTCAACAAGTCAAGCTCTTGCTCTGGAGAATATTCACAAGAAATCAATTTAACACATACCTTCCCCGGATCATCTCTTTGACCAGTGGAACCACCTTTCCGATGTGCCTTTGAACAACCATGTGATGCAGGCCCTCCTTTAAACTTCCATCTTTTCATAACTCCCTGCAAATTACATAACAAATAACACATCCATTACCATACACCAGACAATATGGCAAAGAAAAGATCAAAGCTTTAAATCAGTTTTCACCTGGAAACCTTTCCCTCTGGTGATCCCAGTGACATCAACAAACTGCCCAGGCACAAAATGCCTTACACCAAGCTCAGTCCCAACAGGAAGCAAAGCATCTTCCGTAACAGGAAACTCTCTCAACTTCCTCTTCAAATCCACACCTTGACCTCTAAAATGACCCAACTCAGGCATCGTCAAATGCTTAGCCTTCTTATGCCCACACCCAATCTAAAAAAAAACACAACATCACTAAAACCATCATCACTCATCAAGTAGTAGCTTTAACAAAAAGTCACCTGTAACGCAAAGATGCCTTCTTTCTCAACGGTTTTGACCTGAGAGACAATGTTATCATCAACCCAGAGGATGGAAACAGGAACCCTAGCTCCCCATTTATCCCAGAGAGCTGTCATCCCACATTTTACGGCGATGATTCCTGTTCTTTTGGAGATCCCGGACATCTCTACCGGTTTCGCCTCGATGATCCGACTCGGAGCTCCGGTTATTTCGGAGCTGAATCGTTGGGTGAGGAAGAAGTTAGAGTGAGGAAGAGATTGAGAGGATGAAAGGGTTAGAGATCGGATTGGGAAAATTTGAGTGATGCGAGAAAGGAGGCCTCTTGATACGGCGGCCATGGTTTCGAATCGAATCGAAGCAAGAGCTTCAAATGGCGGAAGAAGGAAGTCGGAGGAGGGAGGCTTTAACGGTAGGGTTTTAGATGGGGGGAGTCAACGGTTGCTACTAGTGACGAACCTTCTCACTTAAAGAGAGAGTCTTCAATGTTAGAGAAGAACGACTATCCGTATTATGTAGCAGCTTTGTCGAGACACTAAAGATTGAGATATGGATGACCACACCTGATCCGACCAAAGTTGCGTCGTGGAGCAAGTTCTTATCATTGGAACTAGATGAGAATAATCCTCGAAAACGTCTTTCAAGTGTCACAAGTTTCTTTATCGACGAGGATAAGAAAGCGGCCGTGCTATGCGATCCGAAACGTAGAGATAAGGGTAGGGACATGGTATACATTGTTGGAGAGGACAATCTGTTCAGGAAAATACCCGTAGGAGAATTTAGATTGAATTTTTTGAGTCCAGTTATTTACAGTACTTATGCTCCAAGCTTGGTTCGAATCCAACAGGGTGGAGTAATGACACGAGAACGTAAAAGAAAAAGCCGGCATTAGTGGTTATAAACCACCAGAGAGGATTTTCAGTGTTGAATTATGTTTTGGGTTGATCTTTATATTATACACATCTTCCAATATTTCATTTTTTTTTTTTTTTTTAAATTTAATGTTTTTTTGTGGACTTATCTTTAATTAATGTTTCGGCTTTAACTGTTTACAGTTTTGAATGTTTTAGATATACAAGTCTATGTTTGAGTGTTTCCCGTGTTGGTGTTATATCTCTTAACCGTTGATGTTTTTATCTCTTGAACGTTAAATGCCTTGTCTGTACGTAGGTTTTTTTTTCATTGTTAAGCAGTTTTTGACAATTATGAAACACGAGTTTCTGATGATTGCATTCGTTTATACGTTGCGCCAAAAGAATTCAAGAGCTCCGAAACTAAATGTGTTACACTCGAAGAAGCAAAATATGAAGAGCTCCAAAACTAAATGCCTCGAGGCAAGCCTTCCTTAGGAAGCTTAAGGCACAACCTCACAATTCATCAAATTATATTCAATTATCTATCAAACACAATCTAGGAATCTACACATAAATTTGGAAAGAAATTATGTACATAGGATATATGCTTAACTCTTGTTTTAGGTAGAATTAGTAATATACTCCACGTTGTAAAATAGAAAGACTATAATTTAATGGTGTCTATAGAAGGCACTGACTATAAGGGCAAACGTAAAAATCAAAACCCTAATAACCAGCGACATCTCTGAGACAATGACGCGTTACTTGCAAGCCATGGAACGGTTTATTCAAAGACCAAAACTTCATAATAAGAAGTACTTAGATAAAGCTACAAAACAGTATATGGCATGTTAAGTATTTCAAGGCTTTATTCGATGAGTTTAAATCTCAACGAGATTCACGACAACGTGGTTGATTCACAAACGTTGCTGAGCCTAAACGATTTCCGCATTCCGGAAAAAGTCAAGACCAAAGATATATATATACTAAGTGTTTTGCCCGCACTTGCGGACATAATTCTCTTATAAATATTTATTGGTTGATACTTATGTTTTTAAAAAGTACAAATCAAAAATTAAATAATTATAAATGACAGAACTCAAACATCAGAAATATTTTTAAAAAATATATTTCTGTAGTTATTTTGCTTGATTTATATTTAATTATAATATTTATACGAATATTTTTACTTAATTTATATTTCATTATAATTTTTATATCTTACTCTTAAATTTTATAATAGAAAAACATATTTTGAAGATAACAATATAATGCATAATTTATTTATTTTCTAAAAATATAATATGATAAATTTGTTTTAATTATATAATAATTATATAAAATTATAGAAATAATGATATATAATTAAAATATTTAAAATCATGGACAACTTAACAAATCAGCAAATTCACTTCTTAAATAATTTTGCTTAAGTGATGATTTATATTTAATTAATAATAGATAATTTTCTAATTTAAATATAAATTATATAATATAAAAATATATTTTTGAGATAACAACATAATACATAGAATTACCTTATTTTCTAAAAGTATAATATTATTAGTGTAAATTTATTTTAATTATGGAATAACTACAACTTTATATATCGTAATTTTAAATTTCTAATAGAAAAATATATTTTCAAGACAACAACATAATTTATAAGAAGTATCTTAATTTCTAAAAATCTGATATTACTAATACAATTTTTTATAAATAAAATAAATTAAATATAAAATAATAGAATTATAATAAATTATCAAAGTTACCTAAAATCATGGAAAATATGACGCAAACATCAAATTCACTTCTTAAATAATTGTATAGATTTTTTACATGTTAATTTTAAATTTTATAATAAAAAATATATTTTAAAGATAAGAAAACAATACATAAGAATTAACTTATTTTCTAAAATATCATATTATTAATATAAATTAGTTTTATTTATATAACAAATAAAAAAAATTAAAGTAATTATGATAAATTCTCAAACTTACCTAGGATCATGGAGAAGTTGACAAATCAACAAATTCACTTTTCAAATAATTGTTTTGATGATGCCTATTTAATTATTAATCATATAATTTTTATATCTTAATTTTAAGTTTTATAATAGGAAAATATATTTTCAACATAATAACATAATACATAAAATTATCTTATTTTAGAAAAATATAAATTATTAATATAAACTCGTTTTACTTATATAATATATATATAATAATTTTTATATCTTAATTTAAAATTTAATATTTATATATAAAAATATATTTCAAGATAATAACATAATTCATAAGAATTATCTTATTTTCTAAGTATATGATATATTCATATAAATTCATTTTATTTATAAATAAATTATAGATAAATATTAAAATATGAGAAATAAACAAAATTGCCTAAACTTATGGAGAATATGGCAACTAAGCAAATTTACTTCTTAAAAAATAGTATATATATATATGATCCACAAACGTTGCTGAGCCTAAACGATTTCCGCATTCTGGAAAAAGTCAAGACCAAAAAAAAATATATATATATATATATACTAGATATGGATCCGTTCGGTGCACGGATTTTGTTTGATGTTTTAATTTATATAAAACATAAAAATAATAAATCATTTGTTATAGTTTTAGCATTTCTTTTGCATATTTCTATAAGATTTATCTGAGAATTAGGAACTTTTTTTTCCACATAAATTACGGTTAGTATTTGTACTTAGTATTAGAAAAAAATAATTATATTTAAAAATTTAAACAGAATTCAGTCCGAAATAAAAATTAGAGTGAAATAAAATTTTGAAAGTTAAATAAAGTTAATCAAATCAATGAAAATATCATACACTTTCGTAAGCACTAATTAATTTTTGTATTAACTTATTATTTGTTATTCTTCTCGCTTAAATATATTCTAATCATTCTTGTCGTTTAGTGAAGTTTTTATTGTCATTATAGGGTGTTTGAAACATTTCTGTTATTTATTATTATCTATATATTTTGGTTTGCATAATCTATGAGTTTTAACTGTTCAACCAAAAGAAATTATTTTGGGTTCTTATTTTTATCACGTAATTAAATTATTAATACATGCATTTTATAACCACAAAAAGTTGTGTGCATGTTGAAGACCATAGATGCATTTTGTAGCCACATAATTTATGAATATTAATTGTGTGAATAATTGTTTATAAAAACATAACTTCTTAATAATAGTTTCGGGAAAAAAATCTATATTTTTGTGGTGATAAGTCTTAAAAGTCACAAAACTTATGATTTTGAAGACCATATTTATGAATTTGAATTATGTGAATAATTGTTTATATGAAAATTTAACTTCTTAATTATAGTTTCGTGAGATGTTAAAAAAATATAGTTTCGGGAAAAAGTCTATATTTTTGTGATGATAAATTTTAAATTAAATAAATAAGTAATTTTCTTATATGTTGTAATAAAGCTGAAAAAAACAATTTTGAAGGTAATTAATAGTTCAAATTTAATTTTAAATATTCGACATTCAGTATCATTTATATCATTTGAAAACTTTATATAACCTTATAAACTCAATTCCGCCTCCAAAATATTAAACCTTAAACAATAATCTAAGTGCTATGATATTTTTGGTTGAAGAAATATCTAAATTGGTATTCCGTTTTAGATTTGTAGTTTTTCCTATGTTTGTTCTATTATTATTTTAAATTACTTGCTTCGCATTTTCTAGTAATAATAAATTTGTTTATCCGATTTTAAATAATTTTATTAATTCATTATTTATTAATGATAAATTCTCATAATTAAAAATTTTAATTGTAAATTAGAATATAATTAATATTTAATATTACTATATTATGAATTTTATACAAATATTATCAAGTTATATGTTCATCATCAAGTTATATAATACATGTAATTTTTATAAAAATATGTTTCTCAGCTCTATAGTTAAAAACAAAAGTAACACATAATTTATCTCTAAAAATATAGGAACTCTATTACATAATCATATATTGAAACAAATTCACCTCTGTAATAGAATTTCTCTATTTTAGAACAAAATTTATAGATGAATATATACGTGAATTGGAAATAATCTTAATTATTTAGGTAATAGAAAACATTATAGATCAGCATTTTATCATCTAATTTTGAGGTAATGAAACTATTAATATTTTATGCAATTTTATCCTCCTTTGATTCTTGTAGCCACAAAAATATATGTGCTTGATAAAAATTATGCTTCTGAATATCAATTGTATGAATAACTGTTTATGAAAATAACTTGTATTGGTACATGTTATAACAGATATGAAGAACAAACAATCATTAAGAAGATTTTTTTAAATTTTTTTCAAATATATGATATTCAATATGAGGTATATAATTTGGAGTCTTGTTTCTCGCTTTTAATGATCTCATTGGAGGACCATAATTTTCTGCATAAAATAAATTAATTACATAATTATACATATAACCTTTTTTAATAAAAAATAAAAGAAACTAAATATTTATCTTTACATCAGTTAACAGAAAATTCATTTCTATTTGTTGTTTTTTTCAAATTACCTCATGAGTTATTTAGCTTTTACAATTATCTCCTGTTTAGAATTTCAGATAATTATCAAATAATTATTTTTGGTTAGTATTAAATAATCTTAAAATTACTATTTTTAAAATCCGTATCATTAATATTTTTACAATTTTATCTTTTTAATTAAATAAATATTAATCATGTGTAATAGTAACGGAATTCGTATCACTACTATTTTTACAATAATATTTTTAATTAAATAAATATTAGTTAGTATCATGTTCATCATTAAGTTATTTTTAAAAATATTATTAAATATTTTTTTACATTTCTCTTTTGGCTACAGCCTAAAACATATGATAATATTTTTATTTTTTTAGGATTTTTAGGAAAAGGAAAACTACTATCATATATTATTTACGATTTTTCTTATAGGATTTTAGAAAAGAAAAAATAATATTACATAATCTTTTGCAGTTATACTTTTTCTAGGATTTATAAAAATAGAATTACTATCAAATGATTATTTTCAGTTAAATTAACTATTTTAAAAAGTTGCTATTTACAAAATTTCTTTTTTCAATGCAAAGTTTCTATTTTAAAAAGTTGATATTCTTTTTGTAAGATATTATGTAATAGTAGTTTTACTTTTTTCAAATCCTAAAAACACTGTTAAAAATAATTTTTAATAATAATTTTTCTTTTCTAAATCAATTTTAAATCTCAGTCAAAAAGTTATTATATTTTTGACACATGTCACAATCTTAAATTTTTAGTGACACATGTCAAAATTGTTAATTAGTAATTTTGAAAAACCAAGCTTTATATAATAAGATATATTTCACTGTGACAGGTTATTGTTATCCACCACCATGGACTTGAGAAATTAATGTTAAACGAACAGGTTTTCAAAAAAGACCTGGTTATTTTTTGCTTTCTTATATTGATAATGATGATTCTTCTATTTTTTTTCTTCATTTTTTCTTCTTCTTCATTATGAAAAAAAGAGAAGATGAAAAAATTGAGGAAGATGACTTCGAAGATCGGAAGCTTTTTATATTGGATTCTTTCTTGTGGAGAAATCTAATGGTGTAATTGTGGTGAAAATGAGCAGTTAATCTGTAGGATCAAAATGACTACTTCAAAAATTCACATTGAGCACTTTGATGCTTTAGGTAACACAATCACATATTTTAAGTTTGAGTCAATGATATTTATCCATGAGATTCTATTGGACTTTGGTGGATTAGTGAGACACTATATAATTTCTTAACCTAATTTTTGTGGTATGCAAGCAATAAAGAAAGAAAGCAAACAAGAAGAAGAGAAAAGAGAAAAAGAGGCAGATTCGTCTGGGTTTGTCAAGGCATATTTGAAGGGTCAAACAGACTCCTTTTGAGCTGATATTTTGTGGGAAGCTTCGGCAGTCAGTGGGTTAAAGGTTCACCGAAGAGATTTAGATTTCAACGGTTGGATCTTCTGTTGTCTGGGTTTTCGTGAAGCTGGTTGTCACAGTTCTTCAGTAGTGTTGTCTTGAGTGTTTGATAAATTCGACGGTGAGATCTTCTCTGTTTGAGCTGAAATTTGGCAGAGGTATTTTTGACTTATTTATCTTGGATTTTTACGGTGGGATTAGCCTCTGGTTTTCGGAATTCTTGTGAGCTGAGGTCATTTGGTTGCTGCCAGTTTTGAAGCTTTTTGTTGCTCTCTTGTTGTTGTTGTTGTTGTTGTTGTTTTTGTGTTAGAGATAGCTCTTTGTAGCTGAGTCTCTGTCCTATTCAGGTTGTTGAACAGGGAGGACGTGGTTGTACTCACATACATTTATATAGTGGATTATTGAGTGGACTACGGTCCCGTGATTTTTCCTTCTCACATCTAGGAGGTTTTCTACGTAAAAAGTGCTTGTCTCATTTAGTTTCTGCTTATAATATATCCTGTTATTGTTCGAAGTATTTTTCCCATATATTCACACAAGGTCAGGGAAAACGATCACATAGTCCGCTGCGCCGTGTCCCATTTTCTCCCAACAAAGTGGTATCAGAGCTTCTGGATTTCTTAGAGCTTTGGGTTTGATAACCTTGGTTATTGTCTGCTTGTGTGAATGATGGAAAATATGCACATGATGATAAGCTTGAATGGTGCTAATTATCATCTATGGAAGGGAAAGATGGAGGATCTTCTCTTTGTTAAAGAATTTCATCTTCCGGTGTTTCAGGAGAAGAAACCTGATAACAAGACAAATGATAAATGGAAACTGCTGCATCGCCAAGTGTGTGGGTTGATAAGGCAGTGGGTAGAGGATAATGTATTTCATCATATTGAGACTGAGATTGATGCTTGTTCTTTGTGGTTGAAGCTGGAGCAGTTATATGCTAGGAAATATGCCAAGAAAACTAGAAGTAACAAGATGTACATGATCAAGAAGTTGATTGAGCTGAGGTATCAGGAGGGGACTCCGATGACAGATCACTTGAATGATTTTCAGGGATTGCTCAACAAGTTGTCTGATATGGGCATCAAGTTTAATGATGAGAATCACAGTATGTGGCTTCTCGGTACTTTACCGGACTCCTGAGAGGTTTTCAGGATGTCTCTTTGTAACTCCGTGCCGGAAGGTGTTATTTCGATAGATTCAGTGAAGAATAGTGTTCTTAATGAGGAAGCAAGAAGGCAGTCGAATGCTAGTACTTAGCGTTCAGATGTCTTAGTTACTGAGTCAAGTGGGAGAAGTTCACATAGAGATTCCAAGAGGGAAAAGAACAGGAGCATGAGCAAGTCTAATAGATTTGCAAATTTAGAATGATATTTCTGTCATAAGAAAGGGCACATGAAGAAAGATTGCTGGAAGTTGAAAAACAAACAGTAAGGTAATTAAGAAGAAAAGGTGGATCGGGTGACCATCACCGAAGATCAATTTCTCATCCTTCTTGAGGGTGACACCTTAATCTCGCATGCCAAAACACCAATTGTGTGATTGATAGTGGAGCTACTACTCATGCTACATCACAGCGGGATTTGTTTTCTACCTATACTAAGTGTAATTATGGTTCCGTGAAGATGGGAAATGATTTGATGGCTCAGGTTGCTGGCATTGGAGATATTTGTTTGGAGACTGGTCTTGGGACTAGGCTGGTGCTTAAGGATGTTAAGCATGTTCTTGATATTCGTATGAATCTGATATCAACGGGAAGACTTGATGATGGAGATTTCTACAGTTTGCACGCTCATGGTAAATGGAAGCTCTTTCGTGGTTCTTTGATTGTGGTTGTAGGTGAGAAGTCTTCATCATTCTATTGGATGCATGCTACAGTCTCCAAAGATGGTATTAATGCGGTGGAGAATGATAATGTTATGGAGTTATGGCATAAGAGACTTGGTCACATGAATGAGAAGAGAATGTCTGTGTTGTCTAAGAATGAGGTGATTCCAGGAATCTCTCGTCTACACCTGCATAAGTGTTCGCATTGTTTTACGAGAAAACAATATTGGGTATCTGTTTGAGCTGAAATTTGGCAGAGGTGTTGTTGACTTGTTTATCTTGGATTTGTATGGTGAGATTAGTCTTTTGTTTCCGGAATCCTTGTAAGTTGAGGTCATTTGGTTGCTGCCAGTTTTGAAACTTTGTGTTGCTCTCTTGTTGTTGTTGTTCATATGTTGGAGATAGCTCTTTGTAGCTGAGTCTCTGTTATGTTCAGGTTGTTGAATATGAAGGACGTGGTTGTACTCAGATATATTTATATAGTGAATTGTTGAGTGGATTATGGTCCCGTGGTTTTTTCTTCTCACATCGAAGAAGTTTTCCACATAAAAAATGTTTGTCTCATTTAGTTTCTGCTTGTACTATCTCCAGCTATTGTTGAAATATTTTCCTCATATATTCACACAAGGTCAGGGGAACACGAACACATATTTCGCTGCGTCGTGTTTCGTTTCCCCAACACTTTTGCCATGTTTAAAAACAAAAAAAAACATACGTTTCTGTTTGAACAAAAATTAAAGAAACCAATTTTTTCTTAAAGCATGAAGCTTTCGAAATCTACGACTAAAATATAAAAAATATTGATTTTTATAGTGTATATGGCTTAGATTGATGATGAAAGACTCTGACAAATACAATGAGAAAGATTTGGTTTTCCAATGGTTCATATAAGAAAGTAGAGAAAAAAATCATTGAGAGAGAGATGTTAGCCTTGCTCGTCCATTGATGAATCTAGTCAGATGCGTGAACCAAATTTTCTAGGAAGTCGTCGATTTGAGATGAAACCGTCACAATAAGAAAATATAAATTTATTTCAGAATTACTGAAATTTAAGATTTAGACAAGAAAATTAATTTTTAGTCCGGAGATGAGTGAGAAAAATTCTCTGTTTTTTTTGCAATAAAGATATCATTGTATTATTTTCTGTCTCCTAACGACATAAATATATTTCATAAAATAATTTATGGTAATTAAATATGTGATTTATATAAAATATATAAAAATGAAATCCTCTTAAATCTTTGATCTAATAAGACCCTCTTAGATTTGAAGAAAATCATGGTTTTTCCATTAATTATATTTAGGAAGTTATTATTTTAAATTAATTAAACTTATTTTTGGGGGAAATATATATTGGTGTAGTCTATTAAATATATTGGTGAATCTTAGTTAATATTCGTAAAGGTGATCCTAATAATGATTAAGTGGACATCACTCTATATTATGAAGATCATCTATCTCATGATGCACCAATTAAACCACACTAACCGGTTTAGAGGCAACCTTCTTCACTTAAATTTTCTAATAATTTTATAAAATTATTATATTTTCTATTATATATGTTGGTTTTGCTATACACCTATAAGCTTTTTTTTTCAATTATACCGGTTTAATTAAAATGATATGGAATACTGGTTAAATTAAATTGTTATAATTGAAATCGGTTTAATTTAACATACATTTTTGATATAAAGTTATATCGATTTATTTAAAATGATTAACGGTTGAGATATGTATATCAATCTGGTTAGATAAGCTTTGGAATTGTAATTAATTATTTTTAATTAATTTTAAATACAGTTGAAAAATCTGTATAACTACAAAAGTCAAACTATATGATATGATTTTCTTAGGAAATATTAGTTAAGCGTACATTTAATTAACCAATATCAAATTATAATTTTCGTATAACAAAAATATATACAAATCTAAGTAAGATTCCTTATTACTTGGTCATTAATTCGTTATTGCTACTATATAGTATAAAAGTCTATACAAGTGATATTGCATTAAATGTACATTTTTCAACATGTTCATTATTAGTTAATTCATGAATTGTTATTAGTCCTTAACAATTATTGTAAACCTAATTATAGCAATATAGCTATAATATTTTTCTCTAAACTGTTTCATGATTAGGTTTAATCTAGGTGATATTCAGTTTTACTCTTACATTTTAATTCATATATATTACTACTATACATTAAATATTCGAATTACAAATGTGATTTTATTTGTATTTAATTTTTCTAAATATTCCTAATTAGTTAATTCCTTAAATTTTAATATTCTTTTTGTTCTAAATTACTTGTGATAGTTCATATATGCAATTATTGCGAACCACATTATAGCAATTTAGTAATGCATTCCCACAAACTCCTTCGCCATTTCAATGTACATATCTTTGGAAGTTTAGCATAAGGCATATAAATATATTATGCTAATAACTCTCAAACGTGGAAGTTGGAGAATATATAAAGTTGGCCAGGGTCTTACACTACAAACATTAAAGCTATGTTCATAATTCAAAAACAAAAAAAAAACAAATGGCAATGGTTCAAACAGATACATGGAATATTGAAGTTATGATTATTCGTCTGTGAAAGAATTATAGCAAAGAGACCGGAGACACTACTGAAATGGTATTTGCTAATAAAGAAGTAAGAAATGAAATCATTTTTTAACTTTGCCTATTGAACTGTAACTATTCTTATTATTAGAAAAATATTAAAATGTTTACAACCACATTAGTAAAAGATTTCATTTCAAATCTCTTTTCTCTTCAAAAGGTTTAATGTTGTAGTCTTCAGAATAAATATCTCAGGGTTCTGGGGGGTTCTTCAAAAATTCCTTTGTCTAACAGAAAAAAAACAATAAGAGTGAGGCAATGATGTTGAGGATCAGCACCCTAGAGAACAATCGCAATATGCTAGACATTTTTCATATGTGGTGAGATTCTCTATAAAACTTTTGTGAATGCTAAGATAAGAGTTTGCAGCATTACCTCCTACACCTATTTCACATTGTTTAATATTAAAATGTTTATTTCCACATTGGCAAGAGATCTCAATTCAAATCTCTTTTCTCTTCAAAAGGTTTTATTGTTGCAAGTTAAAAAGGAAATATCTAAGGGTTCTGGTGGTTTTTACCAACTCTTTTGTCTAAAAAAAGAAGCCAATAAGAGCGTGAGACAATGCTGTTGAGGATCAGTTCTCTGTCAACAAAAAACACTCTAAAAAAATCAAAAGCAAGTGAAGCTGGAGAAATGGAAGAAGAATCTATTCTTTTTTTTTGTTGAACACCAGTTCACTTACTGTTATTTCTTGAATTTGGTTTCTTATTTTATTGGCTTTAATTATTATTTATTTTCTCAAAGAAAATAACATTATATCTCTTGCAATTACTTTTTAATTAACACCTAATAAATAGTTGAAAGAAACTATATTATCCTACTATCTCTTTCTGTATATTTTGAAATACAATTTAATAATCAATAAGGAATAGTTACATGTGGTTCAAGGCAAAATATTTGCAAAACAAACAAAGCTAAGGATAAATGAGATATACCAACAAGCTTTAGTTAACTTCTAAATAAAAGACTTATATACAACACAATTTCACTTATTGACAATATAGTACGATACACAACTTCTAAATTTTTTTTTCCATCTTAATTTGATTAATAAAGGATCAAATCTCAAGATACACAATCACCAAAACTCATAACAAAAGGACATTACAATAAAAATCGACATGGGGCCGAAAACCCAAAATTGAGAAAACTCTAATGTAGATACACTCTTCGACGGATCTGTATAAGCTTCCGCCTACCAACATAAAAACATCACCTTGTTGAAACCAAAACAAGAGATACACCAAACCTTCTCTACTAAAGATCTATAAACGAGAAATAAAACCAAGGACAATCTAAAGCCGGACCGACGGTGGCTCTGGAAACCCACTCTATCGCCCGGAATCAATAAACAGAGTGACTTTTTTTCTCTCACAACTTCTAAATATAAACACCATAATTTTTATTATTTTAGATATTATATGCACGCACATGCGGACCAATCACCTAATTTTATTATTTTAGACATTATATGTCCGCACAGGGTGCGGGCCAGTCACCTAATAATTATTAATTCAGGAACATGCATGAACATAGAATCATATATATAATGAGTGAGTTTTTGCCTCTCCCTCAAGAGGCCACGTCAACACAATTTATGGGCCCTATTTATAAAATAAAAAAAAATTACTTCCGAAGAAACGTTTAGGATTATGATGTGTAAAGATAAAAACAATCTAAAGCATCTACACAATTTGTGGGCCCTATTTACAAAATAAATAAAAAATTACTTCCGAAGAAACGTTTAGGATTATTAGGCCTGGGCATTTTCCGGTTCGGATCGGGTTCGGGTCGGGTTATGTCGGGTCCGGGTCCTTCGGGTCTTAGATATTTAGACCCAATAGGGTAATTAGACTTTGTCGGTTCGGGTTCGGTTCGGGTCCTACCGGGTCCAGGTCGGTTCGGGTCTTATATAGTTAGACCCAATGGGGTAATTAAAATTTATTGGTTCGGNTTCGGATCGGGTTCGGGTCGGGTTATGTCGGGTCCGGGTCCTTCGGGTCTTAGATATTTAGACCCAATAGGGTAATTAGACTTTGTCGGTTCGGGTTCGGTTCGGGTCCTACCGGGTCCAGGTCGGTTCGGGTCTTATATAGTTAGACCCAATGGGGTAATTAAAATTTATTGGTTCGGATTCGGTTCGGTTTCGGGTCAGATTCGGTTCGGGTCCTACCGGGTATGGCCCAAAAACATACCTAAAACAGACAAAAATACTGGAAAATATTTAAATACCCAAGAAATACCCAAAATTTTACACAAAACCTAACCCGAATACATAAAAATATCCAAAATTTTATCTGATTATTCGAATTATATTTTAAAAAAACCTAAAATTTTACTTAAGTCCCGTAATTATATCCGAAAACCTAAATCCAAAACATAAAATAATACTCATAATACCATAAAAATACTAAAACATATATATATACATAATATATACTAGATGTTTTGGATATTTCGGGTACCCATCGGGTCTCGGATTCGGGTCGGTTCGGGTCCAAGACCCGCGGGTCCTCCACATCAAGACCCAATAGGGTAAAATGATCGGTTCGGTTCCTACCCGAACCGCACATTTTCGGGCCGGTTTCGGATCGGGTCTTCGGGTCCGGGTAAAATGCCCAGGCCTAAGGATTATGATGTGTAAAGATAAAAACAATCTAAAGCATCTTGCAGAATTTACTGCTACAATTACTTTTTCCCATCTCCTCACTTCCTTCTATTTAGTTTCTCATACCCAAATTCTTAGATTTCCCGACTCTCTGGATCCATCTCACTTATTGATATCTTGATAAATTTTCAGTGAAGACAGAAAGTTAACGTTCAGATGGGTCAATGAAGAGCGTTCAGATATCCGGTAACAATTCTTGAATGGTAGTGCTCAATGTAATCTTTATCGTATATTTGATGTTAGGAATTGGTACTGTAATTACAGGATTTTGAAAACGTTTGTGATTCAGATTTATATTTTCTTATACGCTGGAGATTGTTGACAAAGAGGAACCCAAGATTTATTTGCAATGGCATATATTGTTTACGGTAAGAAAACTTCAGATCTCTCTATTTTTTTTAGTTTCTGGATTTTTCCCCCTTTTCTTCTGGTTTAGTTTCCCAAATTTCTGTGCCTCAAGTTTTAGTCCTCTGACCGAGATCATCTAATCATGATAGAACGTCTCTTAACATTTATTAGCAGCACACATATGTAGAGCCATGCATATCGAAACTGTGATATTCAGACCAAAGTTGAACGCTTCAGAGATTAAAATGGGGAATAGTTTATTTTGGTTGAGTAATTGTTTATCAATCAGTGATGATCTGTCATAGAGAGACAATTGGATGTGGGTGTGTGAAGGTTAAAGCATGGCTAAAGAGGAGCAGCAAAGGGAACTAACGCCGATGAAAGGTTTCTCCTTTCTTCTTTATAACCTTGGTCTCAGTCAGATTATGCTTCCCTTTATTAGGTTGTGTTTTAAAAGTTGTCATAAGTTGCACTAACCTGAGAATAAATCATTGTTGAGATGGAAAAGCCCCACAGGAAATGTCTTGTGGCTAAGAAGAATTGGCATGGTGGCCCACTTTGTGGTGCTGGTGGTGGTTGTAGCGGCAGTGGGGGTGATAGACTTCGTGGGAGCATCAACAATGTATGTCGCTTCCATTATGAATGTGGAGCTAGCTACCATATTTTTGTCATATCAGTTTGTATCTTTTCCCCATAGTGGTTATTATTTTTCTAATAATGATTTAATCCTACTTTTTAGTTTTCTTCTTTGGTTAGGATGTGATTTTTGTCAAGACTGATGACTGCCATGTTGAATTTTTTTTTGTAAGAAGATTTATATCGAAGATATTTTCGATGTTGAATCTTGCATGATAGAATTAACTATTTAGCTTCTATATTAACGTGTTTACCTTTTTCTTGCAGCTGATGGTCATATTTGTCGCTATAAAAAACTTCCCATGCTATTCTTTTTATTCGGCAGAGAGGATGCAGACAAATATGTTTAGTTTCTGAAGCTGGTTCCAGTCTCCTTGATTGACCATTTTCTGATATATTGTTTATAAAGCTGTAGCCATTGCTAATTAATCTATTGATTTCTTAACATGTTGTAGATAACAACTTGAACTCCAAGTGTTTGCTCGAGTCAGATCCATCACTAACCAAATATAAACGTGTAATATTTTCTTTATATATTTTTTCCTTTCAATCATTCAACATAGTACCACATTCATGTGATCTGTATTGGATTTGCAAATATGTCTTTTTTGTTCAGGACTTGGGGACATAACTATAGGCCAGCGCCAGTTCCAAAAATGTGAGTATAAAAGGCATATTTCATTTTGAGATATATTTGATTTCTGATTATTTGGTATTTAACACCAGTATAAAATGACTTTTCGGCAGATACAGTTACTGCGGAAGCAGAAACAATAAACATGGAGGATGGTGGTCAACAACAAGAGCGATGAACTACACGTTAATGCTGAAGATAATTGATAGTTGTATCCAAGTTACTGATTATCTATGTACAATTAACAATGACAAAGCATTCCATTTGAGAGGAGCATCAACTATAAAATTCCATGACATTGGTAAGTATCACAATGTTAAACGCAATAGGTAAGAAAGGAGAAAATCTAATTCTACGTGGAGAGAATAGTACATGTGGTTATTTGAGAAATCAGTAGAAATTATGAACCAACTAGAAACTAAAATAACGAAACAATAAAACCCAAAGTACATGACACTATGGTGATATACAACACGCTAACCCCGCGCTTGCGCGGGGTGAAAGCCACCTAGTTAAAAAGGTAATGTCAGACCTATTGCCTGACCTATGCTATGACCATCAATAGGGTTAAAGCTAGATTTTAAAAATCCAACAGTGTCATGTCCATTCACCTAATTATACATATTTTTTTTATAGTTTTTTACTATAATTACCCTTTAAATATAACATCAAATAATTAATAATAAAAATATAAATTTTTTTATAAATTTTGAAATATTATTTTTGACTTTTTATAATTATAGATTTTTATAACTAAACAAGATTTTATACAATCTTTTCAAAAAAAAAATAATCGATATTCTTTATTTTCTTTTGATATCTACAGATTTTAGAAATTCTGTTTAGTTTTATTTTTAAATATATAATATAAATTAAAAATTTTATCCTGCATATGATGCAGAAAACACATAGTATATTACTTAATTAAATTAAGGTTCTTATCAAAATATATCTATAGATTCAGATGATTTGAAAAACCTTCACGATCTACATCCCATCTAATCTATTAAAACTGAAGTACATTTAGTACTTAACCCTAAGTTTTCCTCAATAATTACCAATCCTTGCCACTGAAATTATACAGTCATTTCATATAAGATTACTAAACCATCATTTGTGAAGTATTATTAAGTAATTGATTCCGTAATAATAGCCAAACTGCCAATAAAAAATAATCAATTATTAAATACCGAAAACAACCGTACGTTATATATACACTCCTAACTAACATTCCTTATTGCAATCGATTTGTTATATACAAAAGGAATATTCCCAGTAATACCAACACTAAAATCTCTCGCCATATCTAACTACTAAATAGTAATACTTATTTATTCTATTTTATACATCAATTCGATCACCTTATATATATATATATATAGTAATACCAAATTATTCTATGAGGTACAAATAAAAATATAAAACCTAGATATAGTATTGGCTAATTTAACTTAATCACACATAAATTTTTGACCATACTAAATTTTCAAACCAAATTAGTTTAAAATCTAATTTTGAAGACACAAAAATTATTTGTTAACGTATGAATAATACAATTTCTAAAATATCTTTCTACCAAAATTAAAATTTTAAAACGAAAATAAAGTATAAATTAACTTAAAAACTCATCTCTTTATCATTTAATTTTTATTTTATGTATTTTTGTAATATAACTGTAAATTATTATTATTTTGACCGAGACTGACGTAATATATTATTAAATGCATATAAATTATATAATAAATATCAAAGCAAGGTTATATAAATTTATGTCAACATGGCATATTAATACATAGATCCAATATTTTTAATAGAATTACATTACTGATCAAACACACATCTAATGAAAATATATTACGCAAAATAGTAACGACTATATGGTCTGAACGATAAGCGAAAGTAGTATAAATGGAACCATTAAAGTGTTGTGTTTTGAAATTTCTCTATATAATATAAAACAAACATAAGCATAATGTTATATTTTGAATAGGAATTTCTTAATTTTCTTCAAAATGTATTAATGACTATTTTAGTATAATGACATATAACATTTCACCATTTCAAACTGTTTTTTTTTAAATCTAATAAAATTTGTAATAATCTTTCTTATCACTAACTTCACAATTGTAAACCTTGCAAAATGCAAACAAAATATAATTTTACATTGTAACATAAAAGTGTACATACGAAATTTTAAATAAATAAATTGATAAACTATATAATTTTAAACAAAAAGTTATTAATTTCTTCAATATCATATATTTTTTCTCTTAATAATATACACGAAAACCAAAATATTTAATCGTATATCAATTTTTTTTTATGTTTGTGTCTAAGTAATGTATTTGTTTAAAAAAATATCAATATAAAATTTGAATTTTATATTCAGTTTTCAATCCCATTAAATTGTTGAGTTTCATAAAATCCAAAATATACATAAATTCTAATATTTAAAATTTTAATGTTTACTTTACCAAATAAAATAACAAAAGAATAATAAAAGAAAAACAAAATCTCATAATTATAAACAGACAGTATCACATTAACAAAATACACTAATGTCAAAATCCAATAACTTAAAAATCTATAACAAAAGCAAAACAATTATGAAATTAGTAAAAGTGAAAAATATATAATTATAAAGATAAACACCCGCGCGGGCGCGCGGGTCAAAGACTAGTATATATTAAAAGAGAATCATTTAAAAGGTTGTAACCTTAAGTTTGTAATAATTAAAAATAACCTCAATCATATGTGGCATAGCTCTTTATCTTCTATTTCAATTTAGAAGGATTCTAGAGCATGTAATATAATGTATAATCTAAAAGATATACTCTAGCAATATAATATTTCGTAGGCTATAGTTGGTCGCATATATCAAATATTTATTGTTTCGCATGCTTTCTTTAAATAAAACCTACGGAATTACCTAATGTTATTAAATATATATATATATATATATATGACAATTAATGATTTTAAACAATAAAGATTTGATAACAATCTGTATATTTTTTTTTATCATTTTTTATTTATTTATTATTAAAATAAATTACACAATTACATTAATCATATAATAAAAATCTAGATTTTTTTTTGTGTATGTTGTATTTTGAATTTGTCAAAATGAGTATAAATTACTAAAACTATTAAAAGTCTCGCATAAACTTTTAGGATCAAGGTTTTAATTTTTTTCAATATTAAATATAATGATTATAAGACCATATGAAGAAATAATTTTAGTTTATATATATTTCATATCGTTTAAATTAAACTATACATCGTATGAAAAACATACTTATATTTTGATATTTGCATTGAACATATATTGAAAAGTTAATATTTTAATTTTTAAATATATCATTGTTTTTTTAAATGATTATAAATTATTAAAACTACTAAACATCTCACATTAAAAAAAATTCGTTGGTGTAAAGTTTTGTTACACAAATATGCAAATAATCATAAAATCATAAAATCATATGAACAGAAACCTCATTTAATAAATATCCATATTAAAAGTGTGCCATATTACTATGTTTATATCATTTAAAGTTAATTATATATCATATACAATATATAAGATTGATTATTTTGATTTATTTACCCTAATTGCGAATAAACAAGAGTGATAGTTAAATTTATATGCATACGCCAATTTATTACATAATAGTAATTGATTTTTTAGTTATTTAATATATATAATTATTATTTTATTATTTTATAATATGCAGAAAAATATAAAATAAATAATAAATATAAAATATTTATTGTGCATAAAGTGCAGATATTAACGTAAGTATGTATCACTTTAATTATTTTAAATCTTAAGTATTTTTAAATCCAAGGTCAAAACAAACAAACGCAATGAGAATAAACTTCTAAATAAATATATATATCGAGCAATAACAAGAGAAAAAATGGAAGGTAAATAAGATTGACACGTAAACTTCTCATAACCATAATTAATTTTTAAATTATTAAATCATGATATAAAACTGAGTTAATTTTTAATTTCTTAATTTTTTAAAAATATTAATTTTTAAATCATTATGGATGTTAAATCATGACCATAATTAATTTTAAAAATGAAGTTTTTAAATCATTATGGATGTTTATTTGTATTTAAAAAACTTTAATTTTTTTTTAAAAATAATTTATAGTTTAACTTAATTTTTCATAAGAATATTTTTTATAAATATAATTTTATAATATTATTAGACAAATAAATAAATTATATTAAATTTGTTTTGAAACTTTCTATATTTTAAATGCAAATATTTTACCAATTGCTTCTTAAGAAAGCATTAGGGAACTTGCTAATACTCTACCAATCAAGCCCAGTTACACTCCGTTTATTTTCCATCACTCGAACACTGAAAAGTGAAAAGATATATGAAATCAGGTACATTAAATTCTAAGCTTTGATCTATATTTTTAATTACAATTGTTTCTGATCCTACGTATAGATAATTATATAAAAATTCTAAAATTCTAAAATTTCAAATACATATGAAAAATAATCATATGTAAATTTTAAATTTGTCAATACTGAAATTTATTTTTAGTTACATACATTCACCCTGCGCAAGACGTATTTCTTATCTTAATGATTTCATCTTCTTATAACTACATAATCATACTATGATGAAGATGAATAAACTGCAATCAAGTATAATATTCTTTGTCATAATCTTTATGTCTACATACTTCGTAAAGTTTCAAATACTAGTATAAATTTATATTGATGACTCATAAGTCAAAATCTATACAAATATGATAAATAAACAAAAATATCTACAACTATAGAGAACATGATAAATAAACAAGACAAAACATTAAAAACAGGATAATTAAAAAAAAATTGACCAATCAGCAAAATCACTTCCCAAGTAATCATATAGATTAATTCATTATCATAATCTTTATGTCTACCTTTTTAATAAATTTTCAAATAATGGTATAAATTTAAATTAATGGCTCATAAGTCAAAATCATTAAAAACATGATAAATAAAAAAAATAACCTAAATTCATGGAGAACATAGTTTATAAGGAAATCAAAATCATTAAAAACATGACAAACAAACAACAATTGACAAATCATCAAAATCAATTCTCAAATAATAATATAGATAGATAGATTAACCTTTTTTTATAAAATAATACTAGATTTTGACCCGCGCTTAAAAGCGCGGAAATTTTTTTATGATTAAAAATTTATATAATTAGGTTTTCTTTTAATTTAAAGAATATTTTGATATAAAATCAGTTCACCAAAATTTGTGGTGATGATTGTTTTTCATTAGTTTTTAGTTTAACTTTTTATTTTTAGATTTTTGTTTTTGGTTTTTAGTTTTTAAGTTTCTACTTTTTCATTTTCAGTTTTTGGTTTGGGTTTTTAATTTTTAAACTCGCTGAGTTAGTTTGAACTGATATTACCAACAAACAAATCTCAAATAATCGAACATCTAATTTAAAACTGAAAAGATGAAAACAAATTTAAAAAAAAAATTGAAATAGTTTATATTGTAAATAAACAAAGCAAAAAAAATATAATATGTGTTTTCAGTTTTTGGTTTTGGATTTTAGTTTTTAGATTGTTTTTTGGTTTTGCTTTACATTTTTTTAATCAGTAAATTATTTAAGAAAAATAAAACAATAAATTATTTAAAAGTTACAATTGAAATTTATCAAAACAAAGTGATTGTTATTTAAAATAAAAAATATATATATTAACATGTTTTAAAGTACATGATTTAAATAAATGATTAATAATAGATAATTTTCTTTTGTTAAAAATATTAAATATATTTTGGGTTTGAAAATAATAATTGATTTTTTGATCTTTTAAGGTGAAAATTTTATTCAATGTTTTTTGGAGTTTTTTCTTAATTTTAAGCCCAAAAGCCAAACTATATAATTTGTTCAAAAAATAAAAGTAAGCCTAATACTATATTTCATAAATAACCACTGGTTTAATTTAAGTATAATTAGTAGATTTCCATATTCCATATTTTGATGACATATATTCTTTTTAAACATTCCATATTTGTAGGAGAAAATTTGTGTTTTCGGTATACACATAGATATCTACCGTATTTTAAAGGTAGTTTACATTAAGGTCGTATTTTTACATTAATTGTGTTTGTTAAATTTAAGAAATACGGTTCTATCAATTATATAACTTATATTATTTGTAACATTTTAGAAAGGTTCCAAAATTAAATGACAACTTGTATCAGTAGATAAAAAGAATGACTATATTTTAATAGAATAGATATAATAAAAATATTATTATTATGATCCACATTATTATAGGGGTGACTAGTTATGTAAAGGCAAACTTTAAATCCAAAACCCTAATTTTCTAATAAACTAGAGCCACCTCTAGCCGTCTTCTAATCAATCCATTGGGAGATGACAAGAGAGGCATTGAGATTGCACGATCTTCCCTGGGATTTGGTACTTGAGATACTCTCTAGAGTTCCGGCTACATCTTTGCGTCGATTACGCCTTACTTGCAAGCGATGGAACGCTTTGTTCAAAGATCAAGAGTTCATCAAGAAGCAGTTGGATAAAGCAGCAAACCAGTCCATGGTTCTCATGTTGAGTGATTCAAAGGTTTATTCAACGAATGTAAATCTCAGTGGGATTCACGAAAACGTCGTTGATGATCCACAAACGTTACTTAACCTCAAAGATTTCCACAATCCAGAACAACTCAAGATGTATAAAATATCTCACTGCGACGGGTTATTGTTATGCACCACGTGGGACTTAAAACTCGTGGTTTGGAACCCTTGTACTGGTCAAATCAGGTGGATCCCATATGGTCGTTACAAGTTTCACACCGAGTTTGCTCTTGGATACGAAAACAACAAGTCTTGCCGAGCCTATAAAATCTTGAGGTGCGGCCGGGATTGTCTAGCCCCAGAATATCATCTAGTTGCTGACTATGGAATCTATGATTTTGAGTCTCATTCGTGGAGGAATCTTAATGACGTGGCTCCCAAAAACTGCATCGTAACATCAACAGGAGTGTCTTTGAAGGGGAATATTTATTGGATTGCCAATAAAGATGATGAAGAAGATCTCTTACTTAGTTTCGATTTTTCAACAGAGAAGTTTAAGTCTATTTCTTTTCAGAGTGTCGATGATGATTGTGTTCCTAAACGTCTCTCAGTTGTTAGAGAAGAACGACTATCCGTATTATGTAGCAGCTTTGTCGAGACACTAAAGATTGAGATATGGATGACCACACCTGATCCGACCAAAGTGGCGTCGTGGAGCAAGTTTTTATCATTGGAACTAGATGAGAATAATCCTCAAAAAGGTCTTTCAAGGGTCACAAGTTTCTTTATCGACGAGGAGAAGAAAGCGGCCGTGCTATGCAATCCGAAACGTATAGATACGGGTAGGGACATGGTATACATTGTTGGAGAGGACAATCTGTTCAGGAAAATACCCGTAGGAGAATTTAGATTGGATTTTTTGAGTCCAGTTATTTACAGTACTTATGTTCCAAGCTTGGTTCGAATCCAACAGGGTGGAGTAATGACACGAGACCGTAAAAGAAAAAGCCGGCATTAGTGGTTATAAACCACCGGAGAGGATTTTTCAGTGTTGAATTATGTTTTGGGTTGATCTTTATATTATACACATCTTCCAATATTTCATCTCTTTTTTATTTTTTTTTTGTGGACTTATCTTTATTTAATTTTTCGGTTTTGACTGTTTACAGTTTTGAATGTTTTAGATATAGTCTATGTTGTTTCAGTGTTGCCGTATTGGTGTTATCTCTTAATCGTTGATGTTTTTATCTCTTGAACGTTAAATGCCTAGTCTGTACGTAGGTTAATTCTTCTTTTTCATTGTTAAGCAGTTTTTGAGAATTATTAAACGCGAGTTTCTGATGATTGATTCGTTTATACGTTGCGCCAAAAGAATTCAAGAGCTCCAAAACTAAATGCGTTACACTCAGAAGAAGCAAACATATGAAGAGAGGCAAGCCTTCCTTAGGAAGCTTAAGGCACAACCCCACAATTCATCAAATTATAAAGGAATGGAGGCTAGGGTTTTGAGAGGCGATTTTAGGGTTTCGGGGGAGGAAGTGTAGGACGCTACTATGGAGGACATCGGGGGGAAGGGGAGACCGCCGGATGGTCCAGGCGAGTGGGTAAAGAAAGTTATAGGGTGTAATGAAGGGGGCATGCCAGTTCCAGAGGAAGTTGTGGATGAAGAGTTTGTGGAATCGAGATTAACGTTAGAGTTTCCGAATGGTGAGGACGGAGAGCCGGAGACAACGATTGGTGAGGAGGTATTGACGGCTATGAATAGCTTGTGGAAGAGATGCATGATTGTTAGGGTTTTGGGAAGGAGTGTCCCTCTCCTTAGCCTAACTCGGAGATTGAAGGAGTTGTGGAAACCTCAGGGATCGATGTATGTCATGGATCTCCCTCGGCAATACTTCATGGTACGTTTTGAGAAGGAGGAGGAGTACATGGCTGCCCTAGCTGATGGTCCGTGGAGGGCGTTTGGGAGTTATCTTATGGTACAAGCTTGGACTCTGGAATTTGATCCGCTGAAGGATGAGATAAACACGACGCCTGTTTGGGTTCGTCTCTCACATATTCCGGTGAATTTTTATCATAAGAAGATACTGTTGGGCATTGCTAAAGGGCTAGGAAGACCAATAAAAGTCGACCTGACAACTTTGAAGTTTGAGAGAGCTAGATTTGCGAGAATTTGTGTGGAGGTGAATTTGAATAAGCCTTTGAAAGGGTCAGTGCTGATAAATGGAGAGAGATACTTCGTATCTTATGAAGGAATATCTTCTATATGCTCGAAGTGCGGTATGTATGGACACCTCGTACACACATGTCCACTTAATGGTACGGAGAGAGCTGTAGTTGCTGTGACTACTCCGGTGGTTACGACCAGCGCGAGTACTGAACCTATGGAAATGGAGATAGGGTTTACACAAGTGAGACATACGAAGAAAAAGGCTGACCCACCAATACAAAAAGGAGGGAGTTCACGAAGTAACAATGGACGAGAGGTAGTGGGGAATAAGATGAAGGAAGTAGAGCAGATTAATGTGTCGAATCGGTTTGGAAGCTTAGTTGGAAGTGGGGAGATAGAGGAGATACGTGACGATGTTGGGGGAGATGGTGAGAATAAAGAAAATGAAAATACAGTGAACTTAAATGTTGGAGGTTCCGGTAGAGTGCATGGGAAGGCGATGGAGTTTGCTGCAGCTGGGGTCAATGGAAATCAGTTAATGACCCGACAAAGTGTTAAAGAGAAGAAGGCAAATCAGTTGAGAGGCCCAAATCCTCTAAGGCCAAAGTCTAAACCTTCTGGGCCCATGAGAGGCTTAGTTTATGGCCCGTTTCGAGGTGAGATGAACTTATCTCTAAGTGGGAAGCGATTGAGGGTGGAGAATGAGAATCTTGCCGGACGAGGAGGTGTTTTTGCCGGAGATGGAGGAGGAGATGGGTGCGAGAATAAAACAGAGCATGGCAGTGATCAGAGAAGTGCTTCGGCCCATCTGGTTGCGCCGGAGAGACGGTTGGAAGATGGATCGGAGCTTGGGGAGGGAGAAAGCTCCAAGGGAGGGGAGGCATAACGTTTTGCCCCGGTGATTCTGGTTGTAGAGTATACATATCTGATGAAGTGCATTCTTTGGAATTGCCGGGGGGCAAATAAACCTCAGTTTCGCAGATCGATTCGATACCTGGTGAAGAGATTCAAGACGGATATACTTGCAGTGTTCGAAACGCATGCTGGAGGAGTAGCTGCAAGTCGAATTTGTCAGGGATTAGGGTTTGAGAACTCGTTCAGAGTTGATGCGTGTGGTCAGAGTGGTGGTTTGTGGCTACTTTGGAGGTCGGAAATAGGCGAGCTGGAGGTAATAAAATCCTCTGATCAGTTCATCTATGCTAGAGTGGGGAGTGGAACAGAGGTGATAAACTTAATTGTCGTCTATGCTGCTCCTTCTGCTGCTCGTCGGAGTGGTTTGTGGGCGGAGTTGGAGGAAGTTATCAACACTGTTGTTGGTCCGGTTATTATTGGTGGGGATTTTAACACCATTGTGAGAGTAGATGAGAGGAGTGGAGGAAGTGGAAGACTGTCTCAGGACTCTCTAACCTTTGGTAATTGGATTAATGATAGGTCGCTTATAGACATGGGTTTCAGTGGGAACCAGTTTACTTGGAAGAGGGGGAAATCTGCGAGTACTTTTGTGGCTAAGAGGTTGGATCGAGTTTTATGCTGTGCGCACTCGAGACTTAAATGGCAGGAAGCACGAGTAACACATCTGCCTTTCTTGGCTTCGGACCATGCGCCATTATACTTGCAGTTAAATCCGGAGGTTCAGGGTAATGCATGTCGGCGCCCGTTTCGTTTTGAAGCGGCATGGCTTCAGCACAGTGAGTTTCAACAAATGTTACTAGCTTCGTGGGATAGAGATATTGATACCAGAGAAGCGCTAGTGAGGTTGAGAGTGAAGCTCAAGAAGTGAAACAAAGAAGTATTTGGGATTGTTCAAGTACGAAAAGAGAAGTTAGCTAAAGAGATAAAAGAAATACAAGAGAGAATTGAAGAGAACCCTAGTGACGAGTTGTTGGTAAAAGAGGGCGAGTTACTTAAGGATTTTGAGATAGTTTTGGAGCAAGAAGAGGTAATTTGGTTTCAGAAATCGCGGGAGAAGTGGGTTGCTTATGGTGATAAAAATACTAAGTTCTTTCACATGTCCACAGTCATACGGAGGAGAAGAAACCGAGTGGAGATGCTGAAAGACGATGCTAACCTATGGATATCAGATGCAAAGGAGCTGGAGAACCTTGCAGTGAACTACTTCAAAACTCTTTATTCGTTGGAGAATGTGGAGACTGAGACTCAAAAGTTGCCGAGGAGGGGTTTTGCGCAGCTTACGGATCAAGACCACACAATGTTAAACAGACCGTTCTCTGCAGAATAAGTGGAGTTATCTGTGAGAAAGATGGGTAGCTTCAAAGCTCCAGGGCCTGATGGCTTTCAGCCAGTGTTCTACCAAAGGTGTTGGGAAACTGTCGGCCCTTCAGTGGTTAGATTCATTCTTCGATTTTTTGAGGTTGGGAAGTTGCCGGAAAATACTAATGACGCTCTTGTAGTGTTGATTCCGAAGGTGAGCAAACCGGAGAACATTACACAGTTTCGTCCCATTAGTCTATGCAATGTGTTGTTCAAAATAATCACTAAAGCTATGGTTGGGAGATTGAAATGGATGATGAAAAAGCTGATTGGTCCTGCTCAGTCGAGTTTCATTCCAGGCAGATTGAGTGCAGATAATATCGTGGTAGTTCAAGAGGTTGTTTACTCGATGAGAAGGAAGAAGGGACAAAAAGGTTGGATGCTTCTGAAACTGGACTTAGAAAAAGCTTATGACAGGCTGCGGTGGGATTTTCTAGAGGACACTCTTAGAGCAGCTGGCTTTTCGGAGAGTTGGGTTGTAAGAATTATGGAGTGTGTCTCTGGCCCCTCTATGAGTATTCTGTGGAATGGTGAAAAAACGACTTCGTTTAAGCCATCAAGAGGACTGAGACAGGGGGATCCTTTATCTCCGTACTTGTTCGTGCTTTGTATGGAGAGGCTATGCCATATGATCGACAAAGCGGTGATGGATAAAAGGTGGAAACCGATCAAATTGTCTCGAGGTGGACCGCAGCTATCGCACATCTGCTTCGCAGACAATTTAATCCTCTTCGCCGAAGCTTCAGTGGCGCAGGTCAGAGTAATTAGAGAGGTTTTGGAGACGTTCTGTTTGGCTTCGGGCCAAAAAGTAAGTCTCCCGAAGTCCAAAATATTTTTTTCGAAGAATGTTGCGCGAGAAAGGGGGGAGCTTATAAGCCGAGCAAGTGGCATTGCATCAACAAGAGATTTGGGAAAATATCCGGGGATGCCAATTCTACAGAAAAGAATTAATAAGGAGACGTTTGGGGAGGTCCTAGCGAAGGTTTTATCACGCTTATCTGGCTGGAAGAAACAAACTCTGAGTTTAGAAGGAAGGGTGACCATGACCAAGGCTGTTTTATCGTCAATATCGGTACACTCTATGACTACTATTCATCTATCGGCTAGCATACTGGACAAGTTGGATAGTTTATCACGAAACTTTGTATGGGGTAGTGGCCAACACTTGATCTCTTGGGACAAGGTCTGCAAATCGAAAGGTGATGGAGGGCTTGGAATTCGTATGTCGAGGGACATGAATAAAGCGCTACTAGCAAAAGTTGGATGGCGCTTACTTAATGACACAGAGGGGCTATGGGCAAGGATTCTACGGTGTAAGTACTCAGTTGGTGATATGCATGATTCTGCTTGGATGGTTGCCGGTAGGAATGTATCATCTACATGGAGAAGTGTGTTAATGGGAATTAGAGATGTGGTTGCAAAGGGACACAGTTGGGTTATTGGAAATGGGAGAGACATTAAATTTTGGACAGATAGGTGGCTTACAAAACAGCCTCTTCTGGGAGAAGTACTTGCAGACCTTCCGGAGGGATATGAAACTGTTACAGCGAGAGATTTGTGGCTTGATGGTGGAGGGTGGGATCTAACTCGAATCGCCCCCTACATATCTGAGGAGAGAAGGCTTGAGCTGTTTGCGGTCGTGGTGGATAATGTGACTGGTGCGAGGGATCGTCTAGCGTGGGGAGAGTCTCCTAATGGACAATTTACAGTCAAGACTGCTTATGATTTATTAACAAGAGATTATACTCCAAGACAGCAGATGGGAAACTTGTTTAAAAGCATGTGGTGTGTGACTGTCCCCGAGAGAGTTAGAGTATTTCTCTGGTTAGTTGGGAATGGGGGCAATCATGACAAATGCCGAGAGATTCAGAAGACATCTCAGTGGAACGAGTGTGTGCCAAATATGCAAAGGAGGGATTGAGACGATACTACATGTGCTTAGAGACTGCCCTGCAATGGAGGGAATTTGGAATAGAGTTGTAACAGGTACGAAAAGAAATGCTTTCTTCTCAATGCCTTTACTTGAGTGGTTATATAGGAACCTGTGCGATAATGACGTTCATGATGGGATCCCTTGGGCCACGACATTTGCCTTGGCGGTGTGGTGGGGGTGGAAGTGGAGATGTGGAAATATATTTGGAGAGAATAGACTTTGGAGGGACCGAGTAAAATTTTTACACGACCTGGCTAGAGAAGTAATATGCGTTAAGAATAAAGAGGAGGGGAACAGGTTGAGTACTCAAAGGGTGGAGATAATGATTGGATGGACGCCTCCTCGCGTAGGATGGATGAAACTGAACACTGACGGTGCGTCACATGGTAACCCGGGACTGGCGTCGGCTGGAGGAGTGTTGCGAGATGGAGATGGTGAGTGGTGCGGAGGTTTTGCGCTTAATATTGGGAGATGCTCGGCGCCTCTGGCGGAAATTTGGGGAGTATACTATGGGCTTGTGATTGCTTGGGAGAAAGGTATAAGAAGATTGGAGGTGGAAGTCGACTCTAAAATGGTGGTGGATTTTTTTACGACAGGGATCGAGGATACTCATCCACTGTCTTTCCTGGTGCGTTTGTGCTATGGCTTTTTGAAGAAGGACTGGTTGGTCGGAGTTGTTCATGTGTATAGGGAGGCTAATCGATTAGCTGATGGATTAGCTAACCTTGCGAGTTCTCTTCCTTTTGGTTTTCATACGTTTGATGTTGTTCCGATGGAGCTTGTGGTTTTGTTTCATGAGGATGTCGATGGTTGTTTGCAGCCAAGACATGTTCGAATGTAGTCTGAATTTTATTTTGAAATAAATTGGGAGATCCTCTCCCATCTTCTCACCAAAAAAAAAACAATTCATCAAATTATATTCAATTATCTATCAAACACAATCTAGGAATCTACACATAAATTTGGTAAGAAATTATTTACATATGAGATATGCTTAACTCTTGATTTAGGTAGAATTAGTAATACTAGAGTGTTTTTCCGGGCTACGCACGGATAAATTACTTAATTTTTATTGGACGAAGAATCAGTCTTATGTTTTTGGGAGAATTATGTTTTGTCTCATTCCGGTATTATTTGTTATTTTAGAAAACTATTCCCTTCATTTTTTAAAAACATTTCTGATATTTTAGGGTTATACACATTTTTACGAAATATTTAATTTTCATCATTTTCTAAACAAAAACATCATTAATTGTTTACCTTATCATATATAAACTATGTAGTCCGGATAATTTACTTAATTTTTATTGGATGATGAATAATATCCTATAAAAATAAAGAACCAGTCTTATGTTTTTGGGAGAATTATGTTTTGTCTCATTTCGGTATTATTTATGTTATTTTAGAAAACTATTCCCTTCATTTTTTTGAAATTTCTGATATTTTAGGGTTACACACATTTTTTAAGAAATATTTAATTTTCATCATTTTCTAAACAAAAACATCATTATTTGTTTACCTAATCCTAATTTAACCAATAATAAAATATAAACTATTATATCATTAAAATCTAAAATTAATTAGTATTTGATTTTAAATAGAAAATTAAAAACGTTAAATAATTTGGAACAAAAAAAAGTTCCTCTAAAATGTCAATTATAAAAAATGGAGGAGTATTCTCTATGTCTACCTTTGTTTTATGGATAGTTTCACAAATATGTAAAGTATGAAGTTTCAATTAAAATAAAAAATAATATTCTATCCTTTCTTATAGTTATATAAATATAAATAATTATTTAAATAAATAATCAAAAATATATATAGTTTTCAAATTATACATTTTAAATTCGAAATATTTATAAAACTTTCAATTTTCCAGATTTTTATTCAAAAAATCTTTTTGAAACTATTTTGAAATTTTATTTATTTAAAAAAAATTATAAACTATACACTCCAAAATTTCACCCTTAAAATATAAACCCTAAGTTTTTATTAGTTAACACTAAGGATATGAATGTTTATGTACCTCTTTAAAACGAAAGGTAAATGTGGTTAAAGTAAACATGAAAAGTGATATTAAGAGTGTGTTAGTTTAAGTAATTTCTCATTTTTTGGATACTTTAGATATGATACTTTTCCACTAATCATTGTTTTGAAAGTGATATATAATATTTTGGAATTAGTTATCAGCTATTTGAAAAATTGATTGTCAATAATACAAAGAAACAGCAAAGCTCAAAGTAGGATTGAGTACGTACTTATATTTTGATATTTGCATTGAACATATCGTTTAAATTAAACTATACATCGTATGAAAATACATACTTATATTTTGATATTTGCATTGAACATATATTGAAAAGTTAAAATTTTAATTTTGAAATATGTCATTATTTTTTTAAATGATTATAAATTATTGAAACTACGAATCTCACATTAAAAAAATTTGTTGGTGTAAAATTTTGTTACACAAATATGCAAATAAACATAAAATCATATGAGTAGAAAGCTCATTTAATAAATATCCATATTAAAAGTGTGCTATATTACTATGTTTATATCATTTAAATTTAATTATATATCATATACAATATATAAGATTGATTATTTTGATTTATTTACCCTAATTGCGAATAAACAAGAGTGATAGTTAAATTTATATGGATACGCCAATTTATTACGTAATAGTAACTGATTTCTTAGTGAATTAATATATATAATTATTATTTTATTATTTTATAATATGCAGAAAATATAAAATAAATAATAAATATAAAATATTTATTGTGCATAAAGTGCAGATCTTAACGTAAGTATGTATCTCCTTAATTATTTTAAATCTAAAGTATTTGTATAACCAAGATCAAAACAAACAAACGCAATGAGAATAAAATTCAAAATAAAAATTTATATCGAGTAATAACCAAAATAAAAAAACACAACAAGAGAAAAAATTGAAGATAAATAGGATTGACACGTAAACGTAAACTTCTCATAACCATAATTAGTATTTAAATTATTAAATCATGGTATAAAACTGAGTTAATTTTTAATTTGTTAATTTTAAAAATTTTACTTTTTTAAATCAGTATGGTTATGTTAAATCATGACCATAATTAATTTTAAATTGTTTATTTGTATTTAGAAAACTTCAAATATTGTTTTTCAAAATAATTTAAAATTTAACATAATTTTTTATAAAAATATTTTTTTACAAATATAGTTTGTAAAAAATATAATTTTCTAATATTATTAGACAAATAAATAAATTATATTAAATTAGTTTTGAAACTTTCTATATTTTAAATGCAAATATTTTACCAATTGCTTCTTAAGAAAGCATTAGATAACTTGCTAATACTCTACCAATCAAGTCCAGTTACACTCCGTTTATTTTCCATCACTCGAACACTGAAAAGTGAAAAGATATATGAAATTAGGTCCATTATATTATAAGCTTTGATCTACAGTTCTAATTACAATTGTTTCTGATCCTACACGTAGATAATTATATAAAAATTCTAAAATTCTAACATTTCAAATATATATAAAAACAATCATATGTAAATTTTAAATTTTTTCAGTACTTAAAATTTATAGAGTTACATACATTCACCATGCGCAAGGCACATATCTTATCCTAGTGATTTCATATTCTTATAACTACATAATCATACTATGATGAAGATAAATAAACTGCAGTCAAGTATAATATTCTTTGCCATAATCTTTATGTCTACTTACTTCATAAAGTTTCAAATTATAGTATAAATTTATATTGATGACAAATAAGTAAAAATCATTAAAAACATGATAAATAAGCAAGAATATCTAAAACTATAGAGAACATGATAAATAAACAAGACAGAACATTAAAAACATGATAATTAAAAAAATTGACCAATCAGAAAATCACTTCCCAATTAATAATATAGATTAATTCATTATCATAATCTTTATGTCTACCTTTTTAATAAATTTTCAAATAATGGTATAAATTTAAATTATTGACTCATAAGTCAAAATCAATAAATAAACAAAATTACCTAAATTCATGAAGAACATGACATATAAAGAAATCAAAATCATTAAAAACATGACAAACAAACAACAATTGACAAATCATCAAAATCAATTCTCAAATAATAATATAGATAGATAGATTAACCTTTTTTTATAAAAGAATATATAATAAAAATATCATTAATATGATCCACATTATTATAGGGGTGATATAAAGGCAAACGTAAAAGTCAAAACCCTAATTTCTAAGAAACCTAGCCACCTCTCGCCTTCTTCTAATCCATTGATTGGGAGATGACAAGAGAGGCATTGAGATTGCCCGACCTTCCTTGGGATTTGGTACTTGAGATACTCTCTAGAGTATCGGCGACATCTCTGGGACGATTAAGTTTTACTTGCAAGCGATGGAACGCTCTATTCAAAGATCAAGACTTCATCAAGAAGCACTTGGATAAAGCAGCAAAACAGTGCATGGTTCTCATGTTCACTGATTCAAAGGTTTATTCAATGAATGTAAATCTCAATGGGATTCACGACAACCTTGTTGATCCAGGAACCTTGCAGATCCTAAACAATTACCACAATCCGGAACAATTCAATATATGTAAAATATTTCACTGCGACGGGTTATTGTTATGCAGAACATGGGGCTTTAGACTCGTGGTTTGGAACCCTTGTACTGGCCAAATCAGGTGGGTCCCATACAGTGGTCGTTACAAGGACCACTCGGAGTTTTCCCTTGGATACGAAAATAACAAGTCTTGCCGAGCCTATAAAATCTTGAGGTGCAGCTGGGATTGTGTTTACCTACAACCTCGAGTTGTTGACTGTGCAATCTACGATTTTGAGTCTCATTCGTGGAAGTATCTTATTGACGTGTTTCCCGAAAACTGCAGCATAATATCAAAGGCAGTGTCTTTGAAAGGGAATACTTATTGGATTGCCACTAAAAATGATGATGAAGAAGATATCTTACTTAATTTCGATTTTTCAACAGAGAAGTTTAGGTGTTTGTCTCTTGGTTTTCCTAGTGTCGCTGATGATTTTGTTCCTGCAGCTCTCTCAGTTGTTAGAGAAGAACGACTATCAGTGTTATATAGTGTCATTATTTCCAATACACTAAAGATTGAGATATGGATGACCACACATGATAAGATTGATCAGACCAAACTTGTGTCGTGGAGCAAGTTCTTATCACTGGAACTAGATGAGAATAATCCTCAGATAGATCTTTCAAGTGAAACAACTTTCTTTATCGAAGAGGAGAAGAAAGTGGCCCCTATTATGTGAAGCAATGGGATGTACGGAAACAGACATGGTATGCATTGTTGGAGAGGGCAATCGGTTGATGAAAATCCCCATAAGTAAATATAATTGGCCAATTATCTAAACTATTAAGGCATAAGTACAAATAGAAAATAGTCCTACGAGTTGCACAAATATTATGTACCTATGTCACTGCCTATTTCTTTTACAAATTTCGTTACCCATTCCCTATATTTTGGGTTTATAAATTGTTAATGGCCCAGATCTTCTAATTGCCGATACATACAAAAGACGAGGAAGGCTTGTGTTACATGTTTAAACCCAAAGTTTGAGAAGATATCGTATAAAAATATCAAACACCTATATTTACGATACATACAAAACAAATCAAAACATAATATTTTTTACCAGATTATACGTACTCAGCATTTAATAGTTTAGATTTGCAAAGCTTTGAGATAGATATGATCACATAATTATCATTAAAAAAACTTGCTAACCAAGTTTTTCGGATATCTAAACATCGAATATTCTATTTTCTAAAATAATACAAAGATTTTGCCATTGATTCTGTGTTTAAATTATAACTACCAAAATCTACTATGCAATTATTACGTAATGACCTAACGGGATCCCTTTTTCATCACAACTATATATATCTCAACACCTCAACATGTCTAATATGACGACTTTTGTTCCTCTCACAAAAACTCAGGCCATTCAAAGACAACTGGAGAATTCAGGTGAAATGTTTACATTCATGGAAGCAAAACATGCCTTATGCAGGTGAAACTTTCGAGATGGTCTTAGCAGATCAATGGGTAATTTTTCTAACACACGTTTCTTCGTTTCACTGTATTACTAATGTTATAAATCTATCTAATATCACTGTGTTTTTTCTTAGGGTAACAAGATTCATGCTACTAGCAAAAGATCTCTCATGCAACGAATTCAACGTCTATTACCTGTAGATTCATGGGGAGTCATTGAACATGTTTCTGTCACCAATGCTGGTGGTCATTATCGCACTACCAACTACAAATACAAGATGGTAATAGCAGAAGACGCTGTGATATCAAGATCAGAGTTAGTTGATGATAGAATGTTTCTATCTCTTGTTAATTACGAAGAAAATGAAAATGGAACCAAAAAACCTTCTTTTCTCATAGGTAATCTCAATTTCTGTTATATTTTGATATTTTTTAGAAAAATGTTTTCATTGATATTAGTCCTTGGCTATGTTTCGTTTTTCATCTCACAGATGTGATTGGAAGAATTCATGATCTTGGTGATGTACAGACTGTTCAAGATTCAGTTTCGCATAGTTGATGAAGGGTTTGTTCTCACAACATTTTTTTATTTCGTTATCTTCTACACTTTATTATGCCTGCTTCGTTTACTAAATAACATGTTTTAATATACTCAGAGGAAACAATCTTGCATGTTGTCTATGGGGACCATATGCCGAACAACTTGAACCGTTCTCTGTGGCTGGCAAAGATCAACCAATTATTTGTTTGATCAGGTTTGCAAAAATCAAGGAATTTAGAGGTATTTGTTTTGACTATGTTTAATGATTATTAGGAGAGATGCAAATCACTAATGTTTTTGATGCTTCACGTGTGTTCCTGAATGCAATGATCCCAGAAGTTATTGATACGTTCTAATTCAGAGCCTGTGTTTAATGATTATTAGGAGAGATGCAAATCACTAATGCTTTTGATGCTTCACGTGTGTTCCTGAATGCAATGATCCCAGAAGTTACTGATTTAACTCAGAGGTATTTATTTTGTTAAGATTTATATACTATTACCTACCTATCTTATATAACTTAAATATCAAAATGTGATTGATCTTAATGCAATTTAGGCTCACAAATGATGACCTCTTTGTTTCTCAGGTCCAAAAACCATCTGGAAAGAAGGATGGTAAGAGAATTGCTTATGATTGGGATCTTGCTGAGATCAAAACAATTTCAGAGGTCGCTGAGGCCAAACAGGTACATTTTACATTTTCTACAATAAAAATGTGAAACATTATGGTTATCAACGTTTGAATACAAATGGATTTTAATTTGCTGAACGCCCTTAGGTGGAGATTTGCAAAATCATATGTAATGTTGAAGCAATTGATACAGATTGGTCTTGGTTCTACATTGGTTGTAACCGGTACCAAAAACGTGTCAATAAGATTCCTAAAGTTGATTATGGAAGCATGACAAAAAAAGATAAGCCTTTGTTTAGCTGTGAACTTTGTCGTTATAATATCAATAACGTGGCACCCAAGTAAGTGATGATATTTAATTAAACTAATTCCTGCAAGTTCACATAACTTACTTGCTTCAAGTATACTTACTATATCCTATATTTTATATATCAAATTTTAGATTCAAGCTACATTTGGTTGTGAAGGATGACTCTGCAACATGTACTGTGATGTTGCTAGACTCTGTTGGTAAGTCCATAGTTGGAGTGGATGCTGAAGAATTAGGGGATGGCTCTTATGAGGAGGTATATTTTGATATGATTTTTTGTTTTGCAGTAACTTTCCCCCACAATAATTGTTTAGCTTCGATCCTCATATATTATTTTATTTATAACAGATTGAAGATCCAGAGCTGCTACCACAACCTATTCGTAGGTTGATCGGAAAGTCTTTTTGTTTAGGGATTTCCATAACCTCAGATAATGTCACAAATGGATCAGACACTTTTGTTGTTTTAGAGGTTTGTTCTGTAGATAAAGTTTTTTCTATCGAGAATGACTCTCAATCAAATTCTGATATGGTCACAACTTCTTCTACTATGTCATCTGGATCTGTAAGTATATTTTTTTTTGTATTAAGCTTTTTGCATTATAGTTTGATCCGTGTGTGCATTATCATAGAGTCTAATAGTAGTCTCAAATTTAAATGAGTTAGGTCATGATGTTGGATCAAATTTCCTCTGATGAGTGTCCTACTCCTATAACTAAGCGCAAAGACGATGACTATGACCTACAAGACCTAACCTCTTCTTCGAAGAAACAATGCACCAAGCTAATCAAACAAGAGAAGACGAAGACCGATTAGACTGAAGATCATGGCCTATTTCCAATATCAAATTCCTTCCCTTTATGTTTCAAGTTGTTGTTATGCTGTTAATTGTTACTCTGTAAAAAGACAATTATATTTGGACAGAACTTTGATTTGAAATAAATGGTAATGGTTGGGGTTGAGGAATAGGAGATAATGTATATATATCTCTACATTTTTATAAAATAATATAATAATGAAGAATTGTTATTTGGAGTACCTCTAATCATCGTTTTAGCTGATCACACCTATTAAAAGTTTTATCCAAATATACAACTTCAATAATATACGTTAATCGAATTATGAGTTTATTATCATAATCAATCAACACAATTTTTTATTATAAATTTATAATAATAAAACAGCTCCTATGAAGATTATATTTTATGATTGCGAGGTTTGTGTTCTTTTCACACAAAGAAAAGAAAAAAATTATAATTTTTTAAATTTAACTAAACTTTTCACACAAAGATAACAAATTTTCTTTATTTTATCATTAAGATACTTGATATACATTATCTGTGATCCGTACAATTTAAAAAAAAAATTGACAAAGGAAACAAACCCGCCCTTTTAAAACAGAACGTTAAAATGTATAATTATATCATGTTGTTTTACATAGAAATTGAATAACATCAAAACAATAGAATCTAAACTTTTCAAACAAGAACAAAATATTATTGCATCGAACATACATCCGCGCGGGTGCGCGGGTCAAAACCTAGTTTACACTTATGTTCCAAGCTTGGTTCGAATCCAACAGGGTGGGGTAATGACACGAGAACGAAAAAGAAAAAACCGGCATTAGTGGTTATAAACCACCGGAAAGGATTTTTCGGTGAATGTTTTGGGTTGATCTTTATATTATACACATCTCTGAATATTTAATCTTTTCAATGTTTTTTGTGGACTTGTCTTTTAACTAATGTTTCGGTATTGTCAGTTTTTTAATTCTCAGGTACTTCGACTAATGAATGAATCGACTGATCTTTCTCTTTGTTTCTACCTCGTTGTCAAACACTAGCTACTTTACGGTTATTTTCATCTGTGCATTATTTTCAAATTTACAAATAAATATCACCTCGGCTAAAACTCATCATACAATGTAACATCATTTATTTGTTGTTGACAAGGCTTGGATTGACTTGATCATTCGTTAAGCTTCTTAAATTGTCGCACATATTTTATGGTCCTTATTATAGATGTGTTCCATTCGACAAAGTAGCTGGATTTGATCAAAGACGATTTCCTTTGTAGTCAGCTTAATCGAGAAAAAGGTTTATTACACACAAGAAAGTAAATTTGCACGTATGCATTTATTTGTCACACAATTAAGAGCATTAATCTTGGGAACGCAAACATATAGTTTTAATTTCCTTTCTAACATATGCATGTTTTAAAATTTTTATGTAAAGTTTGTAAATATATAACCCATAAAGGAAAATAATAATTTTTATTGTAAAGTGTCGTAATCATCTATGAAAATCTCCTTGGTCCAATGATTTAAATAAGAGTTTATTAATATTTCTACATCAGTACGTCCGAGTTTTGATTTCCGACGAAGATAGAATTATGCAAAATTAAAAGAGAAAATGTTTACAAGAGGTATACATCATAGTGTAAGAAATACCGTTAAGGATGGATCCTATAGGATAGCTCAGGTGATACAATTAGTTTTTGATTCCTCATAAGACTTGTAAAATTGTCAGTTGTAGAATCGTCGTCTGTAACATTTCTAATATTTTGTAATATAATAAATATCTAGTGTTAATTAGCAGTTTTTTTTTTGAAAAAATAAATTTTATATAATAAAATTACTAATATAATCCATGTTATTATATGCTCAATATAAGAGCAGTTATATAAAGGCAAACGTGATTATCAAAACCCTAATTTCTAATCAACTAGCAGCCTCTCACTTTCTTCTAATTCATTGGAAGATGACAATGAGATTGCTCGATCTTCCATTGGATTTAGTAGTTGAGATACTCTCTAGAGTTCCAGCTACATCTTTGAATCCACTACGCTTTACTTGCAAGCGATGGAACGATTTATTCTAGCAATGATCACGATTTCATTAAAAAAATACTTGGATAAAGCAGACAAGCAGTGTATGGTCCTCATGTTGAGTGATTTAAAAGTCTATTCAATGAGTGTAGACCACGACAGAGTTCACGACAACGTTGTTGATCCAAAAACGTTGCTGAGCCTCAACGATTTCCATAATACTTCTCAACGAGTTGAGATACGTAACATCTTTCACTGCAACGGGTTATTGGTTTTGTATTTTATTTTGTCAAATGTGTTCTATGTTTGGCTCCAATTGAAACAAGGGAACATCTACTCTTTAGTTGTAAGTGGACTCAGAGGATGCAAGATGAGAGTTTCTTGGGATGATCATCAAGGGAACACAGAGACGGTGTCAAGCAAGTGACGAAGCACAACATCTGTAGTAAACTTGGATCAGTGACTCAAAACAACAAAAGGTCTTTTCTTGTCCTCAAGTTGCAAAAACGAACTATTTGGTCCACCATTATAGGTAACGGAACAAAACATAAAACACTGAGATCCATAACTTTCTCTACTAGTTTTTTTTTTTTTTTTTTTTTTTTTTTTTTCAACAACTTT
>CAKOAT010049600.1:0-17596 GCA_932364175.1 Eruca vesicaria subsp. sativa | reverse complement strand
GGCCCTTTTTCCTCGGAACGACCTGTAAATTAAAATATTAATAACCGAAGCAATAAAATTAAATAAATAATAAAAATTAATATATTAAAATTATTTACCTCCTCGTAAATCTTATCCACTTCAAGAGTGGATAATACGACCGGAGCCCCAGTCTGCTGAGTCAACTGGGTCTGGCGCTCTTCAACTCGGGCAGCAACCTAGTTGTAGATCCGCTCGGAAGCAGGATCTACAAACTGCCCACTCTTCCTCCGGTGGGTCCGCTCGTAAAGGTCTTTCAGAGATGGAAGAACTCCTGTCTCTTTAGCCTTTATTTTTTTTTTAAATTAAATATATATTAATTTAGAATATTAGAATATTAAAATAAAGTAAAAATTTAATAGTTATAAAAAAATATATACCATGTCTAGACGAACTCCCCTGTGCGGTTTTCGGCCCGTGGTGTGAAGTATCTTCGTGTTGCCATGCTCGTCTGTGGCCATGCGGTTCCCGGAGTTTGTGTTGGACGTTCGGATCGAATCCGGCAACGTCCAATAGCTGATGAGGCCATCCCACACCGCGGTTGTGAGGCAATCGGGTTTCCCGCGCTCGTAACCGTTCACCTGATTTGAAATAATTAGAATTAAAGTCAATAAAATATATTTTTAAGTAAAACTATAATTAATACATATTATAATTTTTAAATTTATACCTGAAAGTCGCCCTTCCAGTTGTAGACCATGTCGCACAATCGTGCTTTTGCCTTGGTCTCGAACTCTGACTTCACCCGCTGGTGAATCCCAATAGACCAACGGTATTTTTGCTGCAACCAGAAAAAATAAAAGACGGATTAGTTCAATAAAATTCATAATTTTAAATGATTAAAAGTAAATTAAATTGATTTACTAAATTACTTACAGCGAACGATTTGAACCACGTCTTTTTGGTGTGGCTCGCCGTCAGCTTCCAGTTTGGAGCTGCATCGGGAAAGTATCCCTTGATACAGTCCGTGACGCTAGATCCGACAGCATTGTCAAGACCAAACCTGGAAAGACAGAAGATAAATCATTAATTAGAACATATATATATATATACATACCATAACACTTTTTAAAAATTATTTAATAAAAAAATGTAAAAATTAAAACGTACCATAATACGTTTTGGCCGTCCCGTCGGAAAGGATCTAACTCTGGCAGCCCTTCTCTGCCTGGAAGGGCCAAGATATCCTCCACCGTGTACACCGCAAATGGTGCGTTGGGAGGTACCTGCAAGTCAGGATGAATCCCGACCGGTGGCTGAGGAGGTGGCTGCTGAGGAGGAGGCTGAGGAGGTGGCTGCTGAGATTGGGATACCGTAAAACCGCCCTGGGTCTCGGGAACTCCTGAAGCTGAACCACCGGCCGCTGATGAAGACGACCCGGACCCGAATATATACGCATAATGAATCCCCTGATCTACAGGCCTCTTGGACTCAGAAGCAGCAACTTTGCTCTTTCTAACCATCTAAATTTAAAAAAAAAACAGAAAACAGAAACAGTTAAACAAACGTAATTTAAAATTCATAATCGAACCACCTAATCTAAATTCCCTAAACTAACCACCTAATCTAAATTCCCTAAACTAACCACCTAATCTAATCACCAAACTAGGAACTAGAGAGTACCTTAAGAGAGAATGGAGAGGAAGTTACTATAACTGAGCAGTCGGATTGCTCGTGTATATATAAGAAATTTTGTTTCCTCGTAAAACCCTAGTAATATTACTAGGGCTTTACGAGGAAACAGCTATGCCCGTGTTTCCATTTACGAGGAAATAGCTATGCCCGCGTCTTTTTCCTCGTAAAGTCCTCGTAATGCTTACGAGGAAATAGCTATGCCCGCGTTTTTTTTCCTCGTAAAGTCCTCGTAATGCTTACGAGGAAATAGCTATGCCCGTGTTTTCTATTACTAGGGCTTTACGAGGAAAGGGTTTGTAAACCCCTAAACCTAAACCTTAAACCTAATTAAACCCTAAACCTGAACCTTAAACTTAATTAAACCCTAAACCTAAACCTTAAACTTAATTAAACTCTAAACCTAAACCTTAAACCTAATTAAAAAAACTAAAAGAAGTATACAGTCATCGTAACGGTTTTTATCAACCCCACATAGCTTTCCTCGAACTTGATCTACTTGGGAAGCTAGTATGAAAGGCTCGAATTTGTTGTACCTGCAAAAATTAAGACAACGGAGAAATTATTATTTCTCAGAAGATGCAGGTACATATGTAAAAAAAGAATTTGTTGTACCTTCGTCCACCATTGACGTCAACTACACCGTTCTTGTTAATCCGAACACCTCTGTTGACGACGGGGTCGTACCACTCACACTNCACTCACACTTGAAGATAACGCATTTCAAACTCATACCTGAGAATTGAACTTCATAAATCTCCTGCAAGATCCCGTAGAAATCTGTTTCGCCTTTCACACATATTCCATAATTACTTGTCGCCCGGTGTCTACCATAGTCATAGGTATGAAAAGTATAGCCTCGGGTGAAATACATCGATGATGTAGTGACCTTTGCAATTGGACCTTGGAGTAATTCGCGAAACCATGCGGGATACTGAGGATCGTCATAATCAACCTGCAACAAAAAGTAATATAGCTAGACATATTAGACTTAATTTGTGGTAATGCATGCATAAAATTTAAGTAATAATAAATACCCGTTTCCTCAACCACTTGATAAAGTTTTGATCTTTCCTTTTGTCTAACTCAGGTGTCGATATACCAGGTATTGCTTCCTCGACTTGAGTCACAAATTTGATGTAAAATCATATATATATGTTATGTTATATAAATATTTAATATTGAAATATATATATATATATATATATATATATATATAACTATGTATGTTTATAAATTTACCTTTCAAAATAAGCAATCAATGGATGCTCGCAATTAAGAAGAATATAAAGGTGTGCACTATGGACGTCTTCATCACTCGACCACCAAATCTCTTTCAATTTCCCACCCAATCGCCCAATTTGACAAAANCTCCATATATGTTGGCACGACACCACCATCATCATATCTTCTCGGAGCTCGCTTCCTTGTACGTACTTTCGGTGCAAAGTAGTAGGAAGTGAAATGTGATGTTTCTTCCGTCAAACTTCCTGCAACAATAGAACCTTCAACTCTTGCTAGGTTTTTCGCTTTTCCTTTCAAAGTTTTCATGGCCCTTTCATACTGATACTGTAACATCCCAAATTCTGATATACGGAAAGGCTTAAGAGAATTGATTTGACTACCTATGTCACCAAAGTGCACTTACCTTTTCGGGAGCACATCCAGAGAGAACTCCAGAGTTAAGCGTGCTTGAGCTAAAGTAGTCAAAGGATGGGTGACCTATCGGGAAGTGATTTGCGATACTGTGTAAGTGAGGCCAAAGCACGGGGAAAGGTCCGGTGGTGATTGCAGGGTCAGTAAACATGACTCTAGAGCCTTGAAAAATTAACGGACCGACCGTTGCAACGGGATGGGGCCCACAGGCCGAGAGAGCAGGCGTGGGTGGCCCATTAGCCGTGGGCGGTTGGGGCGTTACAAGTGGTATCAGAGCTGGTTAGCCATCTCAGTTCTGACCTGAGAGGCGTCTTGAGACCTGTCGTGGGCGCAACGAGGACGTTGCGTTCTTTGAGAGGGGGTGAATTGTAACATCCCAAATTCTGATATACGGAAAGGCTTAAGAGAATTGATTTGACTACCTATGTCACCAAAGTGCACTTACCTTTTCGGGAGCACATCCAGAGAGAACTCCAGAGTTAAGCGTGCTTGAGCTAAAGTAGTCAAAGGATGGGTGACCTATCCGGAAGTGATTTGCGATACTGTGTAAGTGAGGCCAAAGCACGGGGAAAGGTCCGGTGGTGATTGCAGGGTCAGTAAACATGACTCTAGAGCCTTGAAAAATTAACGGACCGACCATTGCAACGGGATGGGGCCCACAGGCCGAGAGAGCAGGCGTGGGTGGCCCATTAGCCGTGGGCGGTTGGGGCGTTACAGAAATGTATAAAGATTAATAGCGCAAATTTATTTATCCTCTTTCTCATTAATTTTATTTATTATAATTACAAATTTATTTGTTTAATTATACTATATATTTTCACTAAATGATTATTTTATTATGATTATAATAATTTTATTTATTATAATTATAAATTTATTTTTAATTATATTATAGATTTTCACTAAATGATTATTTTTTAACAAAAAGATTAATGTCAATTTTTTTTGTTTCATTAAAAATAAAATATTAGTTCTAATGATTTAGAAGTTATCAAATTGTATGAATGTTTCGGTGGCTGTATTTAGGGTTCACTTCATGTTTGTTTGGGACATTTTATACGGATCAGTATGATATAGTTGTGTATTTTTCAAGTTCTATTCCCGGGCCTATGGTATTATGTGCAATTTTTTTCTCCAACTTATTCTTAAAAACTATCAATCAAGTGGAAATATATTTACTCCCATTTTTTTTTTTTTTTATTACTGTTTCAAAAGAGATAAACGCACACTCATCGTTGTGCTAGATATAGTGAACGTAACAATATTTTCTCATTTTCCTTCTCTTTTTCATTTTATTTTTTCAAAAGGCATTTCATCAGAAAAAAACTGTGAGATCTTAGCGGCCATTGAAGTGGTGTTATGAGGTAAAAGATTATGAGACAGGATGGTGTTCAGCTAATGACATATTATTTTCTCATGTTATATGCCTGATATTCAGATTTATTTGTCTTCATCTTGTGTGTATTCGTTCCAAGATAATTAATTGTTATTTAATGTTACTTTGTCTATAATAAAATGAATGACATGTTCACTTAAACATTTCACAGTCTCTATCAAAATTTGATGTCCGTTTATATTTCGAACATTTTATTTTTGTCTACTGTCAAACATATTTTCTAATATTATATTATTTTTAGTATTATAATGTTTTATGTTTTGTTTGTTTTTCATAAAAGCACATAGTTATTTTTATGTGTCCGGTTATTTTTTACGTAGTAATTCATATAAGTTTAGTGTGTATACAATATTATTTTGAACAACAACATACAATATAATTTATGTGAAAATCTTTGTATTTTTGTGATGTGTTTATTCTTTTTGATTTAGTTTGTATTATGATTTTTTCCTGAATATTTAATGCATATTAATTCATAATGTGCTACTATTAAAATCTAGTGATAGACACACATAAATATATATATATATATATATATATATATATATATATATATATATATATATATATATATATATATTCAAAATTGGTGAGTATCTGATTTTTATTAATTTATTGGAAATAAGAAGAACATAAAATTTCACTATTTATATTTTTTATTTTATTATATAAGTAATTTCTAACATTTGTCAGTGTTGATGAAATAAAATATCTAAGAATATAAAGTATGGATTATTTTCAGTCGATTTATGTGGGAATTTTTGTATTTGTTTCATGTGTTTATTCCTTTTGATTTAGTTTGTATTATTATTTATTCCTTTTATATTTAATGCATATTAATTTCTAATGTGCTACTATTAAAAATCTAGTCATATACACACATAATATATATATATATATAAATAAATATATATATATATTCAAATTTAGTGAGTATCTGATTTTTTAATTTATTGAAAATAAAAATAACATTAAATTTCACTATTTATATTTTGTTATTTTATTAATAACATTTTTTCACTATTTATATTTTGTTATTTTATTATATCAGTAAATTCTAACATTTGTCAATGTTGATAAAATAAAATATCTAAGAATATAAATTATGGATTATTTTCAGCCTTATTTGTTTTTTTGAATTCATGGATACTATGATTTTTTAATATATTTTTATCTCAAAATAAAAAGATTGATACTTCTTAAAAATAATTGATAAATGCATTCACATAAAGTAAACCTTGGTTAATATTAAACATTATTTTTGTAATAATAATTTTGCATGCCATGTATCATTTTCTCCTCATTCTATTTAGTGACATGACATCACAAGAGGGAAGAAAACTATTCTTTATATAATAAGATATGAATTATCTTATTTATTTTAAAGTTGGCTTTTATTTTTATCTGTTTTAGATTATGTTTTTAATTAGTTATTATTGATCTAGTAAATAATTCTAAACCTTTTACTTTAAATCTTTAATAATTATATAATTAATTTTATTTCTTAAGGTTAACAACTACATAACCCGTATAATTTTACCGCGGAAACTTAAACACGAAAAAATCACTTTTCAAATCTATACTATTATTTAAGAAGTAAATTTGATTATTTATTTATCATATTTATATTATTATATAATAATTTATTTATAAATAAAATGAATTTATATGAATATATCATATTTTAGAAAATATGATAATTCTTGTGAATTATGTTGTTATCTAGAAATATATTTTAAAAAATTATCTTATTATCTAGAAATATATTTTTATATAAAAAACTTAAAATTAAGATATAAAAATTATATTATTAATGATTAAATTTATATTTTAGAAAATAAGTTAATTCTTATGTATTATGTTGTGATCTTGAAAATATATTTTCTATTATAAAATTTAAAATTAACATGTAATAAATCTATAATATTATTTAAGAAGTGAATATTATGTTTTCTGATTTGTCATATTTTTCATAATTTTTAGTAATTTTGATAATTTATCATAATTTCTATAATTTTATACATAATTTATTATACTATTATTTAAGAAGTAAATTTGCTTAGTTGTCATGTTTTCCATAAGTTTAGGTAATTTTGTTTATTTATCATATTTATATTATTATATATAATTTATTTATAAATAAAACGAATTTATATGAATATATCATATTTTAGAAATAAGATAATTCTTGTGAATTATGTTGTTATCTAGAAATATACTTTAAGAATTATCTTATTATCTAGAAATATATTTTTATATATAAAACTTAAAAAGATAATTTTTATGTATTATGTTGTTATGTTGAAAATATATTTTCCTATTATAAAACTTAAAATTAAGATATAAAAATTATATTATTAATAATTAAATTTATAATTTAGAAAATAAGTTAATTCTTATGTATTATGTTATTATCTTGAAAATCTATTTTCTATTATAAAATTTAAAATTAACATGTAATAAATCTATACTATTATTTAAGAAGTGAATTTGATGTTTGCTGATTTGTCATATTTTTTCATGATTTTAAGTAATTTTGATAATTTATCATAATTTCTATAATTTTATATATAATTTATCTATACTATTAGTAAAAAAATTTATATTAATAGTATCGGATTCTTAGAAGATAAGATATTTCTTATGTATTAAGTTGTTCTCTTGAAAATATATTTAGGAAGTGAATTTGCTGATTCATTAAGTTCTCCATGATTTTAGGTAATTTTAATTATATATCATAATTTTTATAATCTTATATAATTAATATTTTTTATCATATTATATTTTTCGAAAATATTAAACTTATGCATTATATTGTTATGTTGAAAATATTTTGTATAAATATTATAATTAAATATAAATTAAGCAAAATAATTATAAAAATATATTCTTTTAAATATTTCTGATGTTTGAGTTTTGTCATTAATAATTATTTGATGTTTGATTTGTACTTTTTGAAAACATAAATCTATTCTATTAAGATAGAGTCATTCTTTTTATCTACTGATACAAGTTGTCATTTAAATTTGGACACTTTCTAGAGTGTTACAAATAATACAAGTTATATAATTGATTGAACCGCATTACTTAAATTAAACCGGTGGTTATTTATGGAATAGAGTTTTGGGCTTACTTTTATTTTTATGACATTTAATTGTTTGGTTTTTCGGCTTAGTATTAAAGAAAAACTCCAAAAAACATTAATAAAACTTTCCACCTTAATGGATCAAAAATCAATTACTATTTTCAAGCTCAAAAATATTTAATATTTTCAAGAAAACAAAATTATCTATTCTTAATCACTTATTTAAATCATATACTTTAAAACATGTTAATATTTTTTTTTAAATAACAATCACTCTATCTTGATAAATTTTAATGGTAACTTTTAAATAATTTCTTGTTTTGTTTTTCTTAAATAATTTACAGATTTAAAAAAAAATGTAAAGCAAAACCAAAAACCAAATCTAAAAACTAAAATCCAAAACCAAAAGCTGAAAACGCATGTTATATTTTTTATCTTCTTATTACAAAATAAACTATTTCAAAATTTTTAGAAAATTGTTTTGTCATCTTTTCAGTTTTAAATTACATGTTCGATTAATTGAGATTTGTTTGTTGGTAATATCAGTTCAAACTAACTTAGCAGGTCTAAAAATTAAAAACCCAAACCAAAAGCTGAAAATTAAAAATAGAAACTTAAAAACTAAAAACCAAAAACCAAAATTTAAAACAAAATCTAAAAATAAAAACTGAAACTAAAAATTAATGAAAAACAACTATCACCACAAATTTTGGTGAACTGATTTTATCCGAAAACATTCTTTAAATTAAGATAAAACCCAATTACATAAATTTTTAACCATAAAAAAATTATGCGCTTGAATTATATTTTTTGCTTTTTTTATTACAAAATAAACTATTTCAAAATTTTTAGAAATTATTTTGTCATCTTTTCAGTTTTAAATTACATGTTCGATTAATTGAGATTTGTTTGTTGGTAATATCAGTTCAACTTAACTCAGCAGATCTAAAAATTAAAAACTCAAACCAAAAATAGAAACTTAAAAATTAAAACCCAAAAAATCAAAATCTAAAAAAAAATCTAAAAATAAAAATTGAAACTAAAAACTAAGGAAAAACAATCACCACCACAAATTTTGGTGAACTGATTTTATACCAAAACATTCTTTAAATTAAGACAAAACCCCAATTATATAAATTTTTAATCATAAAAAAATTTGGGTAATATCAGTTCAAACTAACTCAGCGGATCTAAAAATTAAAAACTCAAACCAAAAGCTGAAATCAAAAATAGAAACTTAAAAATTAAAACCCAAGAAAATTAAAATCTAAAACAAAATCTAAAAATAAAAATTGAAACTAAAAACTAATGAAAAACAATCATCACCAAAAATTTTGGTGAACTGATTTTTATACCAAAACATTCTTTAAATTAAGACAAAACCCTAATTATCTAAATTTTTAATCATAAAATTTTTTCGCGCTTTTAAGCGCGGGTCAAAATCTGGTAATAACTTATTATGCTGGTTTTTATATTAATGAAATATCACCCAATAAATATTTATAAGGGAATTAGGCTCGCAAGTGCGGGCAAAACACCTAGTAATAGTGTAATCTAGAACTATTTCTCTAAAAACTTGATTGTTTAAATTTTGATTTTTTCACAAAAAAAAAATGAACACTATGAAATCTGTAAATAATCAACCTCCTAATAATAAAAAACTGGACGCACTGTATATAGCGAAGGTATCCAAGGATCAAGAGATAAACACCAACACGGCAACACCCAAACACAAGGTTAAAATCAAGCCAAACGTTCAACACCCATAAATTTTTCGGAAAGATGTTACTATATATGCTTCTTGCATCAATTGAGAAAGTGGTTCGTTATTATTATAGATACCTACTGAATGTAATGCATTGAAGAATGAGACAAACTGTAACAGGTGATATGTATTGTTTTAGACTCAATATATGAACTTCAAGAACTCCAGATCAATAAGAATAACTCAACTCTTATCATTATTAGCTTAAGAAAACTTTCTCAAAAACTTAAGCTCTCACAAGATCTCTCTTAAAACTCATAGGAGATATTACAAGACATTATCTCCTTAAATAGATCCTAAATTCTCATAACTTAACTTTTCTCATAAGTTAACATTTCTCGTATTTCCTTTCTTCCTAATCTTTCCTTTCATAGAACTAGTATAACTTGGATCCCAAGTTATTATCAAGTTTACTTTCAACATTCTCCCCTTTAAACTTGATGTTATCTTCACTCAAATCTTTGGACTCCAACTAGCTCTCTCATTTCCTTGAATTTGATTCTTCCAAGTGCCTTTGTAAGGATATCAGCTCGTTGCTTGCTTCCCGGGATATGCTTGACATCAACTTGCTCATTCTCCACACATTCTCTAATGAAGTGGTAGCGTTTATGTATATTCTTGCTTCGTCCATGAAACACAGGATTCTTGGTGAGTGCTATTGCAGATTTATTGTCTATGTGAATCACAACTCTTTTGCAGGGTTTCTCAGTTACTTCTTCTAGCAATTCCTGCAACCAGATTGCTTGTTTAGCAGCTTCAGTGGCTGCCATAAACTCGGCTTCACATGATGATAACGCAACTGTCTCTTGCTTAGTTGAGCACTAGGATATAGGACATTCATTCAAGTAGAAAACGTGACCAGTGGTACTCCTTCCATCATCTTCATCGATATTGTGACTTGAGTCACTGTATCCAGCTAGTTCCATAGATTCTTTGTGATTGAACTTGAGACCAAGAGGTGTTGTACCTTTAAGATATCGCAATATTTGTTTCAGTGCTGCCGAGTGTGACGTCCTTGGTTCGTGCATATATCTGCTCAGAAGCCCAACACAGAAAGAAAGGTCAGGTCGTGTGTGTAATAGGTATCTCAGACAATCAATATTACGCCTGTACTCCCTTGCATCAACTTGTTCTTCTTCTTGTGACTTGGATAACTTCAATCCAAAATCCATGGGAGTATGAGTTGGATTACATCCTTCCATACCTGTGTCATTCAATATCTTCTTTGCATATCTTTCCTGCTTTAGTGTGATACGATCCTCTCTTTGATCTACTTCAATGCCCAAGTAGTACGTTAGTAATTTAAGATCACTCATATCAAAATTTCCTGACATCTCCTTCTTGAATTCACTTATCATCTTTGAACACGACCCTACTACTTAGAGATCATCTACGTATACAGCGACTATTATGGAGTGATCTCGTGTCCTTTTGACATATAAAGACGGTTCCTTCAAGCATTTTATGAATTTTAATCCTTCAAGCACCTTGTTGAGCTTCTCATTCCAGGCTCGCGGAGCTTTTCTTAGTCCGTACAAGGCTTTCTTTAGCTTATATACTTTTTCTTCCTTGCCTGCAATCTTGAAACCTTCTGATTGACTTACATATACATCTTCCTTCAAATCTCCATTGAGAAATGCAGTTTTTACGTCAAGATGATGAACTCTCCATCCGTTAGAAGCTGCCAACGCTATTATGAACCTGACTGTCTCGATTCGAGCTGTGCAAGGACCTCCTCAAAATCAATGCCATGACGTTGTATCAGAGGCGACAAAAAAAAATACTTAATATTAATTATAAAAAAAAACTTTATCTAAAAAAAGTTATTTGGGTTTGACGGTCCTAGACATGTATAGGCTAGAAGCCAAAAATAATTATGTGGCTTGTTAGGTTCGAACCCTTGACCTCATCTATTTAGTAAGAATACGTCTACCAAGTAGGCTAAAGGAACTTTTGCCAAAATTGCGGCCGAAATAATAGTTAATATTTTGCGGCCGCAAGCATGTGCTTGATCCGCTTCTATTCACGGCCGGCTCTGCGTTGTATGTATCCCTTTGCTACCAATCTGGACTTGTATCTGTTCACACTTCCATCCGCGTTTCTCTTGATCTTGAAGATCCATTTTAGACCTATTGCCTTAACACCTTGTGGTAAGTCAACGAGCTCCCATGTATTTTTTTTTCCAATTGAGCACATCTCTTCTTGACACGAATCTCTCCACACCTCCTCTTCCATGGCTTCCTTGTAACTCCATGGTTCTTCATTGAGAAGTAATAGCAGGTGCTCTGCTTCTTCCTCCGCAAGCAAGACATAGTCATCTAAGTAGGCTGGCTTCTTACTTGTCCTAGATGATCTTCTCGGTTGTACTTCATCCATAGTGTTGGTATCTGTTGTATTCTCAGGTTCAAATAATCCATTATTTTCAGTGCTTCTTCTTCACTGCATTCGTTTTTCTCTTCTTCCTCTTCTTCTTCGCGCTCAACAGAATCCTCTTCTACCTCCTCTGTTCTTATTCCTTGATTACCAGATGTTCCTAGAGTAAGTCTGAATTGACTTGGTTCATCGTTGCTAGTTGCGTTATTCCACTTCCATTGTTTAAACTCGTCAAAAACAACGTCTCTGCTTACTACTATCTTCTTGCTTGTGGTATCAAACATACGATAAGCTTTGGATCCTGATTCGGTCCCGAGGTGAACCAACGCTCTTGATCTATCATCCAATTTTCTTAGATACTGTCCATCATTATTCACATATCCAACACATCCAAATACTCTTAAATGCTGGACACTAGGCTTCCTTCCCTTAAACGCTTCATATGGTGTTTGTAACTTCAATGATCGAGTTGCTACCCTGTTGATAAGATAACATGCATGTCTTACAGCTTATCCCCACAAGTAATTTGGAACATTCATATGCTTCAGAATACTCCGAGTCATCTCCATCAAGGTCCTATTACGCCTCTCCACCACCCCGTTTTGTTGTGGTGTGTAAGGAGCAGTGAGATGTCTTTGTATCCCTGACGCTTCGCAGAATGTATTGAACTCTATCGACGTGAATTCTCCTCCCCTGTCTGTCCTAAATGTTTTTATGAACAATCTCGTCTCGTGTTCGACAATACTCTTGAAAGCTCTAAATTTCTCAAATGCTTCTCCTTTCTCTTTCATTAAAATTGCCCACATATACCGAGAGTGGTCGTCTATGAGAACAAATATATATCTGTTACTTCCTGCAGTTGGTGGTGTGATCGGACCACAGAGATCTCCGTGTATAAGCTCGAGTCTGCTCTGTATGTAGTTGCTTGCGGAAACAGATATTTAGCTTGCTTTCCACGCATACATGCTTCACACGTTTCCTTGTTCACATCGAGCTTTGGTATTCCCAGTACTAGTTCCTTCTGCATCATCAACTTCATTGAGTCCATTCCAATATGGCCAAGTTGCGCATGCCATCTTGCTCCATCGGTTTGAACTCTAGTTTGTAAACACTGTGCATCAGCCATCTCCATGAGAACTTTATACAGTCGGTTTTGTGATCTTCTTGCACTTGTAATGAGCTTTCATTCTTTATCGTATAGGGTTAGGACATTATCTTTCATTCTCACTTCACACCCGGACTCGGTAGCTTGACAAAGGCTAATGATGTTACTTCGCAGCTTTGGGATAAAATACACATCTGTCAGGATCTTCTTACTGCCGTCTTGACTCACAAACATGATAGAACCCTTTCCCTTAATGTATATCCTCGAATCATCACCGAATTTCACTTTTCCAGTGATAGTCTCATCAATATTCTTGAAGTACTTTCTGTTCCCGGTCATATGATTACTAGCCCCATTGTCTAGGTACCAGATTTTATCCCCATCAAAGCTTGTCTCAAACTCTTTAGGCTTGATGCTTCTCTCGTTTAAGTACACCACTTCATGCATTAGTAGTTTGTCCGCTTCGTGTGTCTCATCTTCTTCTTTGCTTTCATATGCCTCATGTAACTTGAGTAATCTATCATGACGTGAGGCTGCAAAGTGCCCATACTTGTCACATCGAAAACAAATGATCTTTGACATGTCTATATATCTTCCTCGTCCTCGGCCTCTGCCGTAAAACCTTCCACCACGACCTCTACCTCGATAGTCTCCATTATAGTCACGCTGAGGATTTTGTTGCTGTTGCTCCGTATTAGCATACATTAACTTACTCTGGTTCTCTTGTGCTTCTTCTTCTTCATCTTTAATTCTTTCTTCATAGGCTTTGAGACGTCCAATGATATCTTCATAGGTCCAGCATCTACTCTAATGAGGCCACCATGTGGACGTATTTCCTTCTAGGTAAACACATGAGAAACTTTTTGACGAGCTTTGGTTCTTCTATGGTTTCACCTAAAGCCGCAGATTTTGATGAGATTTTGGATAGCTTGCCCACAAAGTTATCAATTGTTTCGTTGTCCTTCATCTTAAGTCTCTCAAATTAAGACATAAGTGTTTGTAACCTAGCTTCTTTTACTCTGTCCGCGCCTACATGTCTTGATTTAATAGCTTCCCAAACCTTCTTTGCATTATCTATCTTGCCAATCTGAAGAACGAGTGTTTCGGGTATGTAATTAAAGATGAGTGCGATTGCTACATCATTCTTTTCTCTGTCTTCTGATTCTGCTTCTATTGTTTCCCATTCCTTGTGCACTTTAAGAAGAAGCTTCATTCGGATGGCCCAAACTGTGTAGTTTGATGATGTAAGCATCGGACAACTTATAGCTGATCCTCCATCTTTTATCTTTGCAACAGAATTGGTGGAAATCGCCAATGCATCACTCATGTTGGCTCTGATACCAAATATTGTTTTAGACTCAATATATGAACTTCAAGAACTCAAGATCAATAAGAATAACTCAACTCTTATTATTATTAGCTCAAGAAAACTTTCTCAAAAACTTAAAACTCTCACAAGATCTCTCTTAAAACTCATAGGAGATATTACAAGACATTATCTCCTTAAATAGATCCTAAACTCTCATAACTTAACTTTTCTCATAAGTTAACATTTCTCGTATTTCCTTTCTTCCTAAACTTTCCTTTCTTCCTAATCTTTCCTTTCATAGAACTAGTATAACTTGGATCCCAAGTTATTATCAAGTTTACTTTCAACAATATGTACGTGCACAAAATAATTTAAGATATAAGACCAGTTCATTAATTAATCAAAGAACATTCACTACGAAGGACAGCTTCAGGTTTGGGGTATGAGCATTCGTTTGATGAGACTCGTAACCATTTGTTTTGTTCTTGTTCGTATTCAAAGGAAGTGTGGGATTCTTTCTTTCCAATTGGGTTTTTGAACCCGCCTTTTGATTTTGAGGATGTTATAGCTATTAGGATAACTACGTTATTTAGATAATGATTCCATTATGTATTAGGAGATAAGTCTATGTTCCTAGATAAGGTTGACTTATGTTTATCATCTCCGATACTAACTCCTTGTAAGCTCTATATAAGAGCACGTATTGTCATGAATAAGATCAAGCAATTCCAATACTTATTATATGGTATCAGAGCTCTCCTCGATCCATTAATTAATTTTTTTCTCTTCGTTGTTTTATTCATACACAAAACAATGTCTTCTGAAGCATCATTAACCTCGGGTACGCCCACAACAGCAACACGAGCTGTGATTTATGATCCAGCCAATCCTGCAAATTCACTTCTTGTGGTCAATATGGCGAACATAACGCGTTTGACCAACACCAATTACCTCATGTGGAGCAGACAAGTCTTGGCTCTCCTTGAAGGTCATGAACTTCATGGTTTTCTTGAGAAAACCGCGTCAACACCAGAAGCAGTTATCACAAACAATGGGCTTCCGGAACCAAACCCAGCCTATCCACCTTGGCGCCGTCAAGACAGACTTCTATACAGTGCTATCATCGGTGCTATCTCTATTCCTGTTCAACCGCTAGTTGCTAGTGCAACCACAACACATGAAGTTTGGAGTACTCTTAACCTTGTTTTTGGAACTCCAACTCGTGGACATATAAAACAGCTAAAGTACCAGATCAAGAGCTGTGTTAAAGGAACCAAAACAATCAGTGAGTATATGCGTCTCATTAAAGCAAAATCAGATGAGTTAGCATTACTTGGTAAACCGTTGGATGCTGAAGATTTGATTGAACAAATTCTGGCGGGTCTTCCAGAAGAATACAAGTCAGAAATTGATGTGGTTAATGGAAGAGATAATCTCATCTCTTTCTCTGAACTCACAGAAAAACTCATCAATAGAGAAGCGATGCTGGTGTGTGATCAGCCGGCTACTCCAACCTTCCCTGTTACTGCTAATGTGACCACTCGTCCCATCAATAACAACAACAACAACCGTGGCAATAACAGCAATTGGAGGCCAACCTACTCACCTCGTCCTCCAAACAACAATAACTCCAACTACAACAACAACAATGGTGGTCGTGGCCCTCGGCCTTATCTTGGTCGATGCCAGGCTTGTGGTATTCAAGGTCACAGTGTTCAACGCTGCCCTTCTTTCAGAGTAGTTTCTGCTGACAATACCTCACACAACAACAACAATACTCAATGGCGTCCAATGGCACATCCTGCCTACATACACTCACAACACCCTGATGCGTGGCTCATGGATAGTGGTGCTTCACACCATGTCACCTCTGACATGAATAATTTGGCATCTCACACACAGTATGCTGGTTCTGACGGGATTGTAATTGGCAATGGAGCAAACTTGCCAATCACTCATACTGGTTCACTTTCTCTATAAACTCCATCTAGAGATTTTACTCTCAACAATATTCTTTATGCTCCTTCTATGAAAAAGAATCTTATCTCAGTGAATCGGTTTTGTAAGACTAACAAAACTTCTGTGGAATTCTTTCCTAATATGTTTCAGGTGAAGGATCTGCAAACGGGGACACCGGTACTAACCGCACCAGTTAATGGCAACATGTATGAGTGGCCTGCTGCTTCATGTGCGCCTCTTGCTTTAGCTGCTAAACACTCTTCTTCCATAGATTGGCATCACAGACTAGGACATCCTGCTTTTCCTATTTTACAAAAGATTTCTTCTAGTTTTTCTCCTGGTTTTTCTTGTCGCAATTTATCTTCTTCTCACTGCAATGCATGTTCCATTAATAAAAGTCATAAGTTGCCTTTTCATGACACTTCTATATCTTCTTCCAGACCTTTACAAATTGTTTTCTCTGATGTTTGGTCCTCCCCAGTTCATTCTTTTGATGGTTTCAAATATTATTTAATTCTTGTTGATCATTTTACTCACTATATATGGTTCTTTCCTCTGAAACTTAAGTCGCAGGTTGCAGCCACGTTTATCAAATTTAAGCAGCTGGTAGAAACACAATTCAACACCAAACTCACAACACTTTACAGTGACAATGGCGGAGAATTTATTGCTTTGCGAAGCTTTCTTGCGGACAATGGTATATCTCATCTTACTACACCACCACACACTCCAGAGCACAACGGCCTATCCGAACGACGTCACAGACATATTGTTGAGACCGGTTTGGCCTTACTTACTCACGCCTCCATTCCTACCTCCTACTGGACATACGCCTTTGCTGCGGCAGTATATCTAATCAATCGTATGCCTACTCAAGTCTTATCAATGGACTCTCCGTATTTGCGTCTATTTGGAGCAACACCAAACTACTCGAAGCTGCGTGTTTTCGGCTGCTTATGTTATCCGTGGCTGCGACCCTACACGACTAATAAGCTTCAACCAAGATCAACTCCTTGTGTCTTTTTGGGTTATTCTCTCACTCAAAGTGCTTATCTCTGTTTTGACCCTTCCAAATCTCGCATGTTTGTTTCTAGACATGTTGATATGTTGTGTTTTTGACATATTACACACATACTTTTCATATCACTTTTGTGTTTTCTTGGAGTATACTTAGTGTGTTTTGAGTTATTTCAGGTATAGAACGAGTTGGAATGCACCAGAAGGAGCATATGGAAGAAAGAATGCAAAAACCAGAGTTTTCCATCGCAGAGCACCCGAGCGGAGCAACCCCCTGCTTG
>CAKOAT010049599.1:364849-378168 GCA_932364175.1 Eruca vesicaria subsp. sativa | reverse complement strand
CAAACAAACATTTAAGTCAGCCACAATAAGTCAGCCACTTAATACACCGTAAGTCAGTCAAAACGTGAATACTATTTTAGTAATTAACTTTTTGTTAACAATCAGCCATAACAGAGATGAAACGCAAGAAGTCAGCTGTATCGTTAAATAAACCAGCCGGCAAATGAATGCTATTCTAGTAATTAATCTTTCGCTAAAAGTCAGCCGTTAATCAGCTGAGTTTACTGTTACTCCACTTTATGACGGCTGATTAAATATAACTCAGCTGTAAAAAGATCTCACAACTCGGCCGGTCGACGAGCAATTAACCAGCCGCGATAGTTAACTAAGCCGTATGGTAACTAGAACTCAGTCGGATTTTCCAGGAACCAGCCTAAGGATGTATAAGTCAGTTGTAATATCTGACCGTAACTCAGCCGTTATCACATAAACCAGCCAGATTTTTTTAAGTCAGCCGTAACGATCGACTATTTCTCATAAGTCAGCTAGGTTAGTTAAGTCAGCCGCTACGCACCTATATCTCGGCCGTAACGTAGTTCGTATCCTATCGCGGCTGAGTTTTATGCCGCATTCTTACGTGGACCCAAACTTTTTGCTTACGTGGCATAAAAAAGTAATGGCATTCTTGTAAATATGTTTTTTCTCACAACGTGAAAAAAGGGCACGCTTGGTATTAAAAAAAAGGTAGTAATAAAAAAAAGTTTTGTATGGTTGTGATAATAATTAATAAAATTCATACTAGTTGAGTTAACTTCCCTAAAATCAATTGATGATAGGTTTTAGTATTGAACTTTTGGAAAAAAAATGTAATTTCGTCTATATATTTGTTGGAATCTAAACATTAGAAATAGTCTTTTTCACCGCAAACTAGACTCAAATGACGAAAATTACAGTTGTAACTCTTTTATCAGTAGGCCAAACTCAACTTTGTATTTTACCCAAAAAAATGAAAAATGTTCGAATTTTTGGAGTATATAGTAATTGGGGAAAAGGGTCTATTCCTACCCAAACAATTTCAATCGTGCCAAATACAACCCGAACAAACATTCAGTGCCAAATACAACCTGAACTATGTTATAATTCACAAATACTATCTGAACTTTTTAAAACGTGCCTAAACCTACATTGACCGTAACAGAAGTTAGTCAACCGTTAAAATGATAAAACGACGTCGGGTCTATTCCTACCCAAACAAATTCAATCGTGCCAAATACAACCCGAACAAACATCCAGTGCCAAATACAACCTGAACTACGTTGTAATTCAAAAACTAGATTTTGACCCGCGCTTGAAAGCGCGGAAATTTTTTATGATTAAAAATTTATATAATTGGGTTCTATCTTAATTTAAAGAATAATTTGATATTAAATCAGTTCACCAAAATTTGTGGTGATGATTGTTTTTCATTAGGTTTTAGTTTCAGTTTTATTTTTAGATGTTGGTTTTTGGTTTTTAGTTTTTAAGTTTCTACTTTTCATTTTCAGTTTTTGGTTTGGGTTTTTAATTTTTAAACTGCTGAGTTAGTTTGAACTAATATTACCAACAAACAAATCTCAAATAATCGAACATCTGATTTAAAACTGAGAAGATGATAACAAATTTTTTAAAAAAAAATTGAAATAGTTTATTTTGTAAATAAACAAAGAAAAAAAATATAACATGTGTTTTCAGATTTTGGTTTTGGATTTTAGTTTTTAGATTTGGTTTTTGGTTTTGCTTTACATTTTTTTTAATCAGTAAATTATTTAAGAAAAATAAAACAATAAATTATTTAAAAGTTACCATTGAAATTTATCAAAAAAAAAGTGATTTTTATTTAAAATAAAAAATATATATTAACATATTTTAAAGTAAATTATTTAAATAAATGATTAATAATAGATAATTTTATTTTGTTAAAAATATTAAATACCTTTTGGGTCTGAAAATAATAATTGATTTTTTGATCTTTTAAGGTGAAAAATTTATTCAATGTTTTTGGAGTTTTTTCTTAATACTAAGCCAAAAAATCAAACTGTATAATTTGTTCAAAAAATAAAATTAAGCCTAAAACTATATTACATAAATAACCACTGGTTAAATTTAAGTATAATTAGTAGATGATATATATTCTTTTAGAACATTCCATATTTGTAGGAGAAAATATGTGTTTTTGGTATACACATAGATACCTGCCATATTTTGAAGGTAGTTTACATTAAGGTCGTCTTTTTACATTAATTGTGTTGGTTTAATTTAAGTAATACGGTTCAATCAATTATATGATTTATATTATTTGTAACATTCTAGAAAGGGTCCAAATTTAAATTACAACTTGTATCAGTAGATAAAAAGAATGACTCTATTTTAATAGAGTAGATACTACCTGAACTTTTTAAAACGTGCCTACACCTACATTGACCGTAACAGAAGTTAGTCAACCGTTAAAATGATAAAACGATGTCGTTTCGATTTCATTATTTTTTAAAAAATATGAACATTCCGGGATTCAAACATTGCCACTATTTAAAACAGACATATAACCACTAGACTAAAGCAATTTTTTTAAATAGTACTACAAATTTGAAATTATATATATGCTTTTATACTTTTTCATCTTCTCTAATTAAAACTTTGCTTATTATTATTTTTGATTCTTATTAATATATTAACATATTTAATAAACTTATAAATACTAATTTCTTTTGTTTCTTACAATTAATTTAAGCTGAATATACTTTACCAAAATAAAATAAATTACCAGTAAGTTTTATTTTTAAAATAATTTATATAGGGACATTTTGTAAATAGTTGAAAAACATGAAATGTATATTTAATTTTGTATGATTATAAATATTTTATTATTTATATTTTAGTATAATATAAGTTTATTGAAGATATAATAATTACAAGATATGTTAATATATTTTTAAGAATCGGAAATAATAATAACAAAGTTTTAATTAGAGAAGATTAAAAAGTATAGTAGCATATATAATTGCAAATTGGTAATATTTTTTAAAAAATTGCTTTAGTCTAGTGGTTGATGTGTATGTTTTAAATAGTGACAAAACCCGGGTTCGAGTCCCGGAATGTTCATTTTTAATAATAGAATCAAAACGACGTCGTTTTATCATTTTAACGGTTGACTAACTTCTATTACGATCAATGTAGGTTTAGACACGTTTCAAAAAGTTCATGTAGTTTTGCATTATAACGTAGTACAGGTCGCATTTGGCACTGGATGTTTGTTCGGGTTGTATTTGGCACGATTGAAATTGTTTGGGTAGGAATAGGCTTTTTTCCCGACGTCGGTTTATCATTTTAATGGTTGACTAACTTCTGTTACGGTCAATGTAGGCTTAGGCACGTTTTAAAAAGTTCAGTTAGTATTTTTGCATTATAACGTAATTCAGGTCGTATTTGGCACTGACAATTTGTTCGGGTTGTATTTGGCACGATTGAAATTGTTCGGGTAGGAATAGACCCATAGTAATTGATAACAAAGTTGATACTGTCTGGATCTTACTGATAATTAAAAAAACTTTTCTGGTCAAAAACAAAATGTTTTCACAAATATGGGGTTCCATCCATAAAGTAAAAAACCTTTCTTCTTCACTATAAACCCCTTATCCACACACAGAGACTTCTTCACTCTCCTAAACCTCTCAAAACCATGATTTGCCAACCAACACTAACCTTCACCTTCACAAACCCAAACCTCTCCAAACCCAAACCTCTCTTCCCCTCCTTCCACCCCCCACGCCGCATCACCACCACACCCCCTTCCCGCGCCTTCCCCTCCGACGAATTCCCCGTGGACGAAACCTTCCTCGACAAATTCGGCCCCAAAGACAAAGACACCGAAGACGAAGCCCGCCGCCGCAACTGGACCGAACGCGGCTGGGCTCCCTGGGAAGAAATCCTCACCCCTGAAGCCGACTTCGCCCGCAAGTCCCTCAACGAAGGCGAGGAGGTCCCTCTCCAGTCCCCCGAAGCCATCGAAGCCTTCAAGATGCTCAGACCTTCCTACCGCAAGGCAAAGATCAAGGAGATGGGTCTAACGGAAGACGAGTGGTACGCCAAGCAGTTCGAGATTAGGGGTGAAAAGCCTCCGCCTTTGGATACTTCGTGGGCGGGGCCTTTGGTTGTTAGGCAGATCGCGCCGCGGGATTGGCCGCCGAAGGGGTGGGAGGTTGATAGGGAGGAGCTTGAGTTTGTTAGGGAAGGGCATAAGTTGTTGGCGGAGAGGGTTTGGTTGGAGGATTTGGAGAGGGAGGTGAATGTTGGGGAGGATGCGGGGGTTGATAAGATGTGTTTGGAGAGGTTTAGGGTTTTTTTGAAGCAGTATAATGAGTGGGTTGATTGTAATAAAGATAGGCTTGAGGAAGAATCTTACAAGGTTTGTTTTTTTTTTTTTTAGTATGAGACAGTGTTGGGTTAATGTCTGAGAGATGGATTATGTTGTTTCTTTTTTAAATATGAGACAGTGTTTAGGTTAATGTCTGAGAGATGGATTATGTTGTTGTTTTTTTAAATATGAGACAGTGTTTAGGTTAATGTCTGAGAGATGGATTATGTTGTTTTTTTTTAAATATGAGACAGTGTTTAGGTTAATGTCTGAGAGATGGATTATGTTGTTTTTTTTTAAATATGAGACAGTGTTTAGGTTAATGTCTGAGAGATGGATTATGTTGTTTTTTTTTAAATATGAGACAGTGTTTAGGTTAATGTCTGAGAGATGGGTTATGTTGTTTCTTTTTTAATGAGACAGTGTTGGGTTAATGTCTGAGAGATGATTATGTTTTTTTTATTTGTGCAGTATGATCAAGATTTTTATCCAGGGAGAAGGATAAGAGGGAAGGATTATAAAGAGGGGATGGTAAAAAGTCTTGGACGTGTTATTGGTTTATATATATTTAAGTTGAGTTAGAAATTAATATATAAGTATTTTACAAATCTAAGTAAAATATACAGGTTTTTGAATCTAATTATATGAATTTTAGTTAGTATTTAGAAATTTATATATTGGGTTTTAGTGTTTGTTTGATTATTTGCTAATTTTGTTAGAAGTTGATTGGTTTTATTTTTCTGTGCAGTATGAGCTTCCATTTTACTATCCAGGGATGGTAAGAGTCTTACTCCTAGGCCTTGTTTATTAACTGTTTGATTGGTTATATGAGAAATGTTTGTAATGTCTATGCAGATTTGTGAAGGCACAGTTACCACTTTGCATTTGTATCAGGGAGCATTTGTTGACATTGGAGGTGTTCATGAAGGGTATATACATATTTACATGCTGTTATTTAGTTAAAACTTTATGTGATTGATGTATATCTGTTCAATTGATGTCTTTTGTCAATGAAAGAAGTTTATATGCTCGTTCTTATTGGTTTTACAGGTGGGTTCCTATCAAAGGTAATGACTGGTTTTGGATCAGGCATTTCATAAGAGTTGGGATGCATGTTATCGTTGAGATCACGGTACTTCTTGAGACACTCTCTCTTTCACTTTGATAAAAACTGAATGGAAAATCTTTCATGCTCATGTTTCTTCTTCTATTTCTTTTTCAGGCAAAAAGAGATCCATACCGGTTCCGGTTTCCCTTAGAGTTGCGCTTTGTCCATCCCAACATAGATCACATGATGTAATCAGTTCACACATCTTAATTTTCCCATGTCAAATGGTTTTGGTTAATATATGTGTGTTGATGGTTTTTAAATTCCAATCTTGCTTCAGCTTTAATAAGTTTGACTTTCCACCAATATTCCATCGCGATGGAGACACTAATCCAGATGAGATAAGGGTAATGTCATTCATCTCTTGTTCTCTCTACGTCTCTCACTTTTATCTTAATATACATTACTCTGTGCAGCGAGATTGTGGAAGACCTCCTGAACCTAGAAAAGATCCAGGATCAAAGCCAGAAGAGGAAGGACTACTCTCTGATCACCCATATGTTGACAAGGTAAGTGTTAGCTTACTATGTTGGCTTTGTAATTTTGTCTGATATCTCTTCTTCTTTCTTGTTTTGCAGCTGTGGCAGTTACATGTAGCTGAGCAAATGATTTTGGATGATTACGAAGCTAACCCTGAAAAGTACAAAGGCAAAAAACTATCAGAACTATCTGATGACGAAGGCTTTGATCAACAAAAGGAAATTGAGCATGGTGAAGCTTATTATAAGAAAACCAAATTGCCAAAAGTGATCCTGGTGAGATATTTGTGCTGGTGAAACCATATTGTCTCTCAGTTATCTGATTAAATGTTTTCTTGTTTTTTTCGCAGAAAACCAGTGTCAAGGAACTTAACTTAGAGGCTGCTTTGATAGAGCGCAAGGTTACCACTGCTTTCATTAGTCTATGTAACTGTGAGAGATTCAGATAGTTGTATAAATCTTTTATACTGACAGTGGTTAAATCTCTCCTATTGTCTTGTGACAGTACCATAATAAACTAATGATGGAGGCCAAAGCAAGAGGAGAAGGATACAAAATCGACAAGCTAAGAAGAAACATTGAGATGGACGAGTATGATGCCTTACACTGGCGCAGGTCTTTGGAGGAAAGAGAAGCATTGCTCAGAGATATCAGCTCGTAAGTATCATATGACACTACAAGTTTCAATCAAAAGCTGATAAGTGAGAGATTTATGTTGATGTTTTAAATTTTTGTGTGTTGTAGTCGTCAAGCACTAGGGTTACCATTGGAGGAACCAGGGAGGTATAAGCCAGGAAGCTTCTTTGGGAAAGACCAATACGATCCAACAAGTGCATTGTACCAGTATGACTACTGGGGAGAGCCAAAGAACTCAGAGATTAGCAAGCAGGAGAGAATGAAGGATGCACACAACAAATCCATCGTTGGGAAAGGCAATGTGTGGTATGATATGTCTTACGATGATGCCATTAAGCAGACGATTGAGAGAAGGAAAGATGGGTCTAATGTGGTGAGTCAAAAAGAAGAAGAAACAGAGTCTAAGGAAGAAGAAGATGAGGATGATGAGTATGAGTTTGACGATTTTGATTATAGCATTTTGAGTGATGAGAGTAGTATAGGTTACTCGGAACAACAACCTCTTGTTAACGGTACTCAGGTTTTCACAGATTGATGATCTTTAGAGGAATGTAAAAAAAGAACATGTTTCATGTTTCTTTGGATTCTGGATGGTTAATTGAAGAAAACATTTGCTTACTTTACATAATGATTATCGTAAATTAAATAGCAACGATTATTGATGCTTTAATCTTGCTCAATATTAGTAAGCATCTCAATCTTGTTAAATCAAAAAGAAACTTTTCGGTCTAATAAACTTTTTTTTTTGTCATTTTATGTCCCAAAAATAATCACTATCACTAAATTTACCATCTTCTATATAGAAACTCATTATCAGTGTTATATAGCGGACCAATATACAGACCACAATTTTCAAAAATTGTTTAATACACCTAAATCTTAGTTATTTTCCCCTAGTATATATCATTTCTAGCTGTATTTTTCTAAGTTTATGTATGAATTGCCCCATCAAGTAATAGTTCTACATCTCTGTCTGTGATCTTGTCTATTATTTATTCTCTTTCGAGTATAGCAATAAGGACATCTCTAACTCATAATATTATTTTATTATCAAAATCGTACTAAAAGATTTTTGACACTTAATTTTTTTCATCTCAACTGAATTTTAAAACTCTATTTTAATTTGATTTTTACATTAAACCTCGGTGATCCAACATTAGAAGTTATACTATTTTAATGAAATACTATAGTTTTACACCCAACAGTTTTATAATAATTTATAAATATTATTAGTAATGAAATACTATAATTTTACACCCAAAAGTTTTATAATAATTTATAAATATTATTTTTGCCAGTCTTATTTGAGCTCAGTTTATTATGATCAAAGTTCGAAACTTCACTTTAAATAAATGGAACAAATGTCACAAATCTTAGTAGCACGAAAATAATCGATTGGATAAAACCCTAATAACTTTAGCCACACATTTGTATATAGGTACGCCGTTGAACATTATAGATTTGACGTCTTCTTTAATAATGGAGTTAGACGTCTTCAGTCCAAAAAACACAGCTGCACATAGTTACCATTGGCACACGTGACAATTTTTGCAAAAAACACAGCTGCACATAGTTACCATTGGCACACGTGACATTTTTGCATTATTGAATAGACGATATATCGCACTTTCTATTGCAGGTGTAGAGTCTGTAGACTGTAGTACATTCAAATTGTAGTACAGCATTTATTCTTTTACCCTCTTTTTGTGTTTCTTTTGGCTCAACATGTCACCTTTTTATTCGGGCATCACTCTTTTATATTCCTTGTTTGTTCAAAATGTGAATGCCGACAAACACAAAAGTAAAAAAAAAAAAGTGAATTCGACTGAAATATCTCTTCAAGGAAGTACTAAAATTAGCGCTACGAAACAAAAAATATTATTTCCATGCTTTTAGAAAGAGTTTATTAATGGATTCCGGAACTCTCCCAAATATAATTCATATGTAGTTGGATTCTTTACAAAGTTTAACGAAATGAGGAATCTAGAATACGTGTAATGAAAAGACAAATTAACAACAAATGTAAAGGGTATCAATGGAAGCAGCATTCGTTTGTTCAAAGAGGTAGGTTTAGAATTTTAGATATTGAATGGTATCGTTTAAATAGTTAAATAATAGAGCATTTCACATGGACAGATTCCAATCAAAAAATCTATTCACCTGTTAATCATGTTATACGTTAATGAATCAAAACCAGTTTGGTCACATTTATTTGTAACGCTCAAGTACGTACATTTCTATGTTTTGGACCACTTTTGGATTCTGCTTGTCTGGACGGTGACGACCTTGCCGTGAAATATGATACCGACATTAAACGCATCAAATACTAACAATTCTTTTATGTTTTCATACTTGTTTCTCCTTCATTGATTATCTTTAAACAACAATGAGCTCGAAATTTAGTTTCATCATTGCGTTAACAAGAATAAAAAGATGCTTTTTTACAAGAACTGCGAACAAAATCTACTCGAGGATTAAAGAAGAAAAAGACAAGACATAACTATTAAATTAACTAAAAATTTAGTTTTACGAATGCATGTTTTTGTTTCGAGGAGATCATGTTATGCAAATAACGATCATGACCGTTCGTCGCTGATCTTATACCAATCAAAGGCACAAAGCGGCCTTAACATCGAGTCTCCAAGCAAAACCTCCACTCTCCATCCTCCACACGTCGCAAGGAACCGTGACAGAGCTTCTCTCACGATCTCGACACGTGAACTGTATTTTCACCCTGCATGTGAAAGCCGTGTACGTTAGCATCGGCCTCTCCCTCATCACCAACCGTACGATCACGTCAAAACTATCCTCCGGTGCACCTTCCTCCACCGGAATATTATCCCTCGCCATCTTCCTGTAAGCGTCGTTTGTCCACGTCACTCTCCCCGAACCGTCCGATAAAAAACCAGGACACGTGTCCCTCACGAGATTCATTTTCCTTTCTTGGTCAGACCTTCCAAGACCGTAACCGTCATTCCATGCGTCCGTTACACGCTCCACCGTCATACAAGACGAAACCACCACCTTCCTCCTCGTAACTTCCACCGGAGTAAACATCCCGCCGCCGTCGCCGAAACTCAGCCAAAACGGACCTTGTCGCGTCTGTTTCTCCACCGACGGCACCACCGACACTTTAAGATCCGTAAAAGAACCTTCACCGGGCGTCTCCGGTAACAGAGAGAGAGTCACCTTAGTATCTCCGCCGTGAACGAAGGGTTTCTCCGATCTTCTCCGGGAAATGCACCTCCTTGCGTTACCACCATTCTCCTTCTGCTGACGTTTTCGCTTTCCTCTTCCTCCTTTAAAAGAAACATCGGAGCTTCCGCCGCCGCTCTCTCCGCTGGATACGGGCTTTCCTCCGCCGCCGCCGTCGCTGGTTGGTTTAGGAGCGATGGGACGAAATCTAAGCATGATGCGGTCTGCTTGAGACAGACCGTAATCGTACGGTCCAGCGTATTTTGCTATGCAACACCCTCCACTACCGTCCATTTTTGCTCTGTAAAGAAGAATGTTTGAGGTGAGGAAGACTGAACTAATGGTTAAGGGTTTTTATAACGACTGTGGTCTGAACACGTGTCTTGAGTCTATACTCGTGTTTTTGGTCTACAAGGATTGTGATCTAGACACGTGTTGTAGCTGGCAAGCTAGTGTTGGGTTGTGTTGGTCTTTAAAGGGTTTTGGTTGGTTGCACATGGAAAGTTATTTATTCGTCTCCCTCTTTCTTTTGTGCCTAAGTTATTCGTAATGAAAACAGTTTAAATTCTCCCTCGTAGTAATAAAATGAAAAATAACCAAAGACAAATATGGGTTATACATCATTCATTTTATTTTAGTTATTGTTTTAATTTTATGCACACAAAATAAGAAAATATATAATTTTACATATTTTCAAAATGAAAACATCATTATATAAACTTAATCACATTTCAACAAATTAAATATAAAATAATATAAAATTTTAATAAATTTTATATTAAAATTAGAAAACGACAATTGTTTTGAAACAGAAATTTTACGTTACAATGAGAATAAACTGAAACGGAAGAAGTATATGAATTCCTTCTTTGTTAAGAACGGTTACCTAACACTATTGGCACTAAATCTTTAAGGTCGCCTACGCAAGAGATCATCATGTCCCCTTTGATATCTAATTTGTCACAATCACTTTAAATTTAATTAAGATGTCATTTACCTTTAATTAAGACTTGGTCAATGATTGTAATTATAATCAATCCTCATCGTTTGGATCTTGCTTGATTAATAAAAAAAATTTATTCTTGTAAGATATTTTATCTGATTTATCAATTGACGGAATATGAATTTTTAAAATATTGTGGTAAAGAAAATATATGAAGAGTCCAAGAATATAATGTTGTTCAAAAGGATAGGAATGATGTCATTTTAAGCAAAGTATACCCTTTAGCTCTGCCTAATATTTTCTTGATGTTTTAGCAAAAAAAAAACATTTTCTTGATGTTGTCCCAAAACAAAAAGATGCCTTAAAGATTGGTGGTAAATCAATCTTTCTATAACCTAATATTCGATGAACGTAGTCCATCTCTAGCTGCAATTCCCTTTGGCAATTAGTTTGAGATTTTCCTTAGGTATCAAATTTTTCAGATTAATCCAAACAGATTAATAAATTATTTAAAATATTTTTTTCTAGAAAGTTTCAAAATGAAATGTTTGGAACCTTTTTCAACTTTTTTTTTTTTGAAATTCAAAATTTCTTTTTAAAACTATTTTTAATTACTATTTTAAATCTTAAATTTTGTTACGCTACAAAAATAATAAAATTCAAAAAATCGAATTAACTGTTCGCTAAGTTAAGAAAGATATCTTAGAGTCCGAATCAATGACTAATGGCCAAACCATATGCATCAAAAGTTAGTGTGGGTTGGGGCTCGTGCGAGATAACTTAGGATCGATCTCAATGTCGTGAATTTGTAGAGGTTTGCTTACCTGTATGGTCATTTGACTCGAACTTTTTTTTGGTCTAAATGTTAAAAATTTGATCTCAAACTTACTTTAATTTGGCTCATATATGCTTCGTCACATTGAATTTTTTTGGGGTAATAATCAGACTAGTCAAGACTTGATCTAGACACTGCTTAATTGTTGGTACTTATATAAGAAAATAATTTTGATGTTTAATGTAACAATAAAGTTTTGATCGATATTGTCGTAGAGTTATGAGACTATATAAACAAAATAATGTAGAATGGAATAACAACAAAAATATAACAATTTTCATGTCATAACTATTTTTTTCCTTGAACTTATTAATGGTAGAATGACGGAGTATAAACCCTATCTCTACTTAGCCTTATTATACAATTCTTCAAACTAAAGTCATCGATGTTTTATGTTTATATATAACTTGTGTTTAAATCTTAAAGTGTGCTATAGACGGAAAAGCAATATGAAGCAATTCAGTACAAACCACCATATACCTTAATACCACTATACATTCTCGTCACTATGTATATTATGAATTATGATCCTTAAACTTTACTTTAGAAACCAGTTCTAACTCAAAAGGTTTGTAAAAATCATAGTTATTGATATTTAACGTTAGATTTGGGATAGAGTTTCAAGCTGCTAGGGAATCTAGAAATATTGTGGGTGGGTCGTACTTTGCATGAGAACACGCATGAGGGCACGTAAAGAAATCTTATTAGCTGATGATTACAGTATTACTAGTATTATATAGTAATAAACTAGTATTGTAATAACTATTTTTAGCAATAAATTAGCAAAACCCAGTAGCTAAGCATACACACATGATCCTTTTATTTTTATATGGTTTTAAGTGCAGCACATTTATAGCTGGAAATATTTTCACTCTAGAGCCAGAATCTCTCTTTGACAGAGACATCATAATTCATAACTCAACTATTCAAATTTAATTCGGTATAAGTCACTGTAATTATGATTATGCACTATAAGTATGATAATGATTGTTTTCTTATAAATATTGGGTTTTAGATGCCATAAATTAAACATATATCAGCTTTTGTTTAGGCTTGGTAAGTCTTGGTATTCCATTAAAAAGTTAGCTTTTGTTTCTTTGTAGTTATGAACTATAACTTTTTGCTGGCTTGGTAACAAAATGTTAATCCTCTTTTAGCATGCCTTTGGGAGAACGTGGCACATCCCATACTGGTCACCACAATACCTACATTTTTTTTTGTCAACACCACAATACCAACATAATTTGAATATTTGGTATGTTTCATCAGATAAGCTTCATAAATCTTATCAACTCATATGTCTACTAATCTATACGTTATTAATAAATTAAGACTTCATTCTACTATCTGTGATCTTTCGATTAAGACAGTTATGAGGATTATATATATATATATTCAACTTCAAATTTAACTTCAAGATGGTTCTAAATAAAACTATATATGCATGGAAGCCATTACACAAGATGCTATTATTTATCAACTCATATATAAAATATGTTATTAATATATTGCTTGTTCGTTTAAGATAAGCTTCAATGACGATGTTTCTACCAACATATTAATGTCTAGTTTGCTATAAAACATTATTCTCATGTGTATATTCTCTGCCAAAACTATATATGCATGGAAGCCATTACACAAGATGCTATTATTTATCAACTCATATATAAAATATGTTATTAATATATTGCTTGTTCGTTTAAGATAAGCTTCAATGACGATGTTTCTACCAACATATTACGTCTAGTTTGCTATAAAACATTATTCTCTTTTTTTTTTTTTTTTTTTTTTTT
>CAKOAT010049599.1:345713-364749 GCA_932364175.1 Eruca vesicaria subsp. sativa | reverse complement strand
GAGTAGGATAAGCCACATATTATGTATAACTTAAGAAAAATATTCAGTCTTTATACTCTGTAGTAATATTAGAAACATGAAAATGGTCAAGTAATTAAAAAAGGTTTTTACCAAAATATTAATAAAAACTGGTGTCGATTTATATAGTAAATGATAATTTCCATTTGATAATTGAAGGGTTTCTCTTTAGACCATCTTTGGTATATTATTTTTTCTTCTATAATTTATACTAGAATAGATAAAATCTATTATAATGTAAATTTTGCTTCAATGATTTATTTAGTGAAATATAGAGTAATATCATTATTTCACTCCAAATATGAAATGAAAAATTGACATTCTTCTATATTTCTTTTTATAATAGAGTAATTCTATTATAAAATAAATTCTTGAAAAAAATTTATACTATAATAGAATTATTTTATTTTATTGTAAATTATAGAGAAAAAAATAGTGTACTATTGGAAATACCTTTCCAAATAATTTATACTAACATGCCGATTTGCTTTCTAAAACTAGAAGGCGGACAATCTCATATCTTTAAGAATACTATAATATATGCTTTTCAAAGACATTGAAAGGAAAACATTGATTACGTTTTTGAATCTCACCTGCTGTTTTGATGCCTAATTGTATAATTTATTAATAGTATATCCATTCAATAATACATGTTTTGGCCAACAGTTTTCGTAGCAAATACCACCATCTGCAAATATCCTTTTGTTATTGTTTAATGAAACCAATTGGAGATCTCTCTGAGAAAAAGCATGTTCTACGAATGAAAGTCCGCCAACTATAGCTTGATATTAGGGAGTTTAAAAGAGTTCGTGTGAAGAGAAGAATTAGGTTCGTCTTGAAAAACGTAAAAGTCGCAAACATCAAGAATCCTAACTTGGAAAATAGCCAAATGGTTTGCGGCCACGTTCCGGGGGATTGTAATCTCATTGGCAAACCAGGATGAGTCACCTAAGCTACTATCCCCATTAGGGCAATAACTCTTTTCTTTGCTCCAATTATATCAAAGTAGCCACGACTCCCACTTCTCCATTTTTTATTTTTAAATCTGTTACTTCCAAAACTAGTAATTTAAGATAATTCATAAATTATAAGTTAGATCAGTCTAACCTTTCTGGGCCAGTTTAATGAATATGGAGTTTGATGGCAAGAAAAAAAAACAATGACAAAATAAATAAACAAACGAAATCCAAATAAAATTAATACTAGATCTCAACCCGCGCAACCGCGCGGGTATTTGTTTTCATTTATTTTTATATAAACATTTTTTTTACTTCTAAATTGATATATTATATAAGGTGTGTACATTAAAAATGATATATTATATAAGGTGTGTATATCGAAAATGATGATTAAATTATTATATAATATAGATTAATTATTGTTAGAAAATGATATTTTTGTCATTTTTAAAAATAAACTATACAATTTTTAAAGTTAACATCGAAAATATTTAACTAATTAACTTTTTACTATTAACATCAATGGATTATCTAATTTTTATTAGCCAAATAAAAATTTATAGTAAGCCCAATAAATGTTATTAGTGAATCTAATAAATGTTATTAATGATTAAATATATAATGTGACCAACTCTAGTAGATAGTCCATTTTATAAAAAATCACACATGAATGAGAAATCATGACTTCTCTTTTAAGATTTTTTTACCTTCTAAGACACTTTTTGTCTTATGAATTTCATTTTTAGACACTTCATACTAGGCAAGCACTTTGTTTGTGTGTATTATCATTTATGCCCTCAAACTAACCAACTACTCACTTAACTAAACCACAGATATCTAACCCTAGTTACTTTAATTTGAACGCAGATCTACTTTCTCCTTTCCCAATTTCACAATCCTAATTTCAGTTTCCATGTCTCTCAAAGTTTTCCTAATTTCTCTTTCGTATGCAACCAACCTAGATTATTGTGATGCTTGGTACGAACAATGACGAAAGCGAAGTGAAAGAAGAAAATGAAGACTTCTAAAACTTCTGAGGAAAGTTAAGCGCAACAGAGGGAGGAGAGTAACAGCTGCAGCTTGCGATGGCGTTGTGATTTAGGACTGAGGATACTTACACCGACAATCCAAACTTTGTGGATCCCTTGCGACTTCACCTAGCTTAATTGAAACCGTTCTGGATATTCTTGTAACTGCATCTTCTTCCTTCATGTATAGCTTTGTGTTTACAGAATTTTTAAAATTTTGATTTATACGTGTTGAGTCTGTTTACCTAGTGCTTTGGTTTTCTTGGTTTATTAAAAGCTCTGGATTTGTTATAATAATATTGTTTTCATGTTTCCAAGTTTCAACTAGATCTTTTAGCAACACAGCTCCTGTAATATCATACACATTTGGGTGTAATTTTGATACGGATGTTTATGAGTGTTGAAGGCTAAAAGTTTGTTGCATTAAACTATCGGGTTTTACAAATCTTGCATAGCTTTTTCCTTTATGAACTTTCACTTGTCCACGTCCACTTTTTTTTAACTGGATGTTGTCCACTACATCTTGTTTCCAAGATCATGTTCACAAAAACATATTACTAAAAACAAAAGATTCTAGTTTATTTCTAATTTTAATTTGTACATAACTCTTATATTCATATGTCTCTAATCAGCAAAACTCAACCATTTTTATGTACTTGGTCGACAAATACATCTCTAACCACCTTCTATACATTTCTAACCACGCTTCTGTCGTCCACATCTTTTCTATCCATGTCCATATTATGGTGTCTATGTCCACATTTTTATATATAATAGAAATGAAGATGGATCTTAAAAGATAGATAATTTTATATATAATTTAATGTGACAATTATTTTTAGTTTATATATTTTAGAACTTGTGATAAATGTAACTTAAAATAAAAAGTAGAATAAGGACTAAAGAACTAACTTTTTCCTCTCAACAAAAATAAGAGAAATCTTGCATTTATTACACTGTCATAAACAATTAAATATTAGAATATGTTATATATTATCAGAATATTATATTAATAAAATTAACTCACCTCTTCAAACTCTTAACCAAAGCAAAAGGGTATATGGGTATAAATACATAGAAGGAAAGAGGAAGAAACTGCCCCTCAAGTGAGAAGTGTCTAATCCTTTATATACTAAAGCACAAGTCACATGGCCAATCAATTTTTGACACATGGCTTGTGCTTCAGTTTAATTTTAAAACAAAATTTAAATGCATCTTTAATACATTTGAAATTTACGCAATGAAAAATAAAGTTACAGAGGTTTCTAAACCATTCCCCCACGATCCCACTTTCTAACGTAAACTGTTAGGGTAAATAAATTTTAAAGTCATTCTTTTTCTGTGCACTGAACTTTACATCATTTTAACAAAAAATACTTTTACAAATCTTTCGTTGATGCGTTTCTTCTTATCTTTTTTTTTCTCCCTGCATCAGTTTCTCACTAAGCAAGTTTGTTTTTGAACATCAGTTTCTCACAAAGTTTCATACCAAATTTAAATGAAACTTATTCTGCAAAATATGAGTAAACAAAAATATTAAGCATCAATCTTTGTATTGTTCAGTATCTTGAAACTATTTTTGTTTGCTGCAGACATGTCATCAATGCTAAAAGAAAAAGAAGCGGATATGAGCAATCACAGAGAAGTTTCGATATCTTCTGAGTTAAGTTGTTCAAGGTCAAGTTGCACACGTTTGACCATTCATAATTCAGGTAAACAATAATTTTGTTTACATTTAGTCCTTACAACTTTTAGAAAATCAAATTTAGTCTAATCATTTTCTGTAATTAATTTTGAAATTTCTCAAGTTTTCTTTTACAAAGTTTCTAGGTTGTTTTAAGAACTACCCAAAACAGAAAATGATTAATATTTAGATAAAATATTTCCAAAAGGCCTTAAATAATAATTTAAGAAAACAATTTTCTTTTTGACAAAACAAACTAAATTTGTAAATTTTTTATTACAAAATTATATAAGTAATGTGGGTAAAAATCAAAATAAGTAAGATTAAAATAATTTTTAATTATAAAAATAAAAAATTTAGTCTTAAAATCAAATTTATCTCAATAGTTTTGGAAATATTGCAAATATGAAACCATTTTTAAAATAATATCAAAATTCTTTTAATCCATCCCCCTTTCAACTTATTTGTTTAAATTTGAATGCACCACTCTTATTCAACAGGATCATATATAAAATATTTGACAGAAAATCTGAATGGAAATTGTAACATTATCAAATAATTTTAAAACAGAAAAGTCGAACCGTGCATATAGCACGGGCAGTAATACTAGTGATGCTATAAAAGAGAAAAAAGTGTCTGTTTCGGTAATCAACTCCTCTTTTAATAGAATAGATGTACGATGATATACTGTTTAGTGTTAACTATGAACAAAAGAGAACGAAATTTATTTGAAGAGATCGAAAACTTTTTACACTTACAACTAGATGGGCCGTCCAATAATGGTTAGGTCGTTTTGTTTATATCACAGTCTCGACATTGGGCTTTATATTGGGGTCAACAAATGGTGTACTTAATTGATTTGTTAACCATGGATAATTTAAAACAAAAAAATAGTATCCGACCTGCCGGAATCGAACCAGCGACCTAAAGATTTGCTGTCACAGACTACAGTCTTCCGCTCTACCAACTGAGCTAAGGTCGGATGTTGTTTTGTAGTTAGTTTTATGTTATATTATACATATCTCTGTAAAGCTCTTCCAGTATTATTTCCTTTAAGCTAACTCTTATGTTCACTTTCAAGTTCCAACCAAACTCTAGAAACAAATCTACCGTTTCCTGTTTCGTAATCTCTCAAGTGAATTTTTTCTTTATTTTGGAAGTCTGGAACGCATATATACATTACAGTCAGGGGCGAATCTAGAATGAATTTCTAGTGGGTGCAAAAATTCAATAATTGACAGTGGAGGGATCCAAAACGAGACATCAGGGGGTGCACAACAACATTAAATCATCGCATCTAGCTGATTTCTATGAATTTTTTCATGCTATATTGTTAATATTAATAAAATTATGGGGGCACTTGCCACCATAGTCATTGCCTTGGCTTCGCCAATTTACAATTTACGACGAAGTATCACGAATTATGAATACAAAAGATTACAATAATGAGCTCCATTGGCCAAATAAGATAACCATATTGAAACTAATTATACTAAGGGGAGCTAAGTAGATAATGGGCAAGACGCTTCAAGGCTTGATGCCCTTGACAGATAGAGAAGACAATCAATAAAAGTGGACCAATCTGTGATAACGTGAGCGAAACTGACCATGAGCCAAACCTGAGCAGAGAGCTCAGTAGAGAAAGAGATGTTATATGGTTTCAATGGTGAGCTGTAGAGGCAACAATTGGTAGAACCGTAGGAACAATATATTCTCTTATGATTAAAATTTTTTCTTTCTGTAAGAAACATGGTATAGAAGTTCAGGACCTTGTGGTTGAGAGGTAAGGAGATCTGGATCACCAATCAGTTTCCAGGTTCAATCTATTAGACAAGTTCAAATTATAACAAACAAACTCAGAACACAAGCTCATGTAATTAGGTTTCTACCAAGTTTTAGGTGTTCATATATATATATATACTAGGTGATTTTCCCGTGCTCATGCACGGACATGTATATTTATAAAATAAATATACAATAATAATTGATTGATATTTACTTTAATTTTTAAATTAATTTATAGTTTGTATGTCTAATTTATATTATAATATTATATTACTTTAACTATATAAATAATTTTAGATATGTTATATTTAGTTTGTTTATTGTTTTTACGGTCGATTTAGTTATCATTTAGATATATTGGATTCTATCTATTTCTCTGAATTAACTATAATCTTTTATATTTTAAATATATTAAAATTTTGATTAATTGTCTTATTTGCATTTATGTTGGTTGTTATTTTAGAAATATAAGTATATTTAGTAAGATTATATATAACTTAAGATTTTTTTGTGCTTAGAAGGAAAAATAATAAAAACTAAAGTGTCTGATTCTAAATTACATACATAAGTAACTAATGAATTTTTAGAAGCTTTTGAACTCATATCAATATTTACAATAATTAAAATATTTTATAAATTCTAAATAAATTTATGCTTTAGATAGATTGGATGGTAAACTGAAATTTATTTTAAATAATTTTTAAAATAAGGATTCTGATTTGCTTAAGTATTTTGACTATGGTTATATTAAGTTTCACAAACATAAAAACAGAAAATTAATAATCAAAAGATTTATTAAGAAAACATATAATTTTAACTATTAAAATATAATATATAATTACCTCGTTAAATTACATAGTGTTATGGTATTTTAAAATAATTGTAGTTATTTTTGGTTTTTATGTTTGTGAAACTTAATATAACCATAATCAATATACTTAAGTAAATCAGAATCCTTATTCTTAAAACATATAATTTTAACTATTAAAATATAATATATCTACCTCGTTAAATTATATAGTGTTATGATATTTTAAAATAATTGTAGTTGCTTGATCAAAAGATGTTTATTATTAAATTTACTTTAGTTTTATTTTTAGCATCTCTTAAAATATTCAGTAAAAAGTGATTGTTTTTGAGAAATTATACTATATAAGTAAAATAAAATTTATATTTTTACTGTAATTGTAAGATATTATAGTCAAACAAATTTACTAAAAAAATAATTTCAATAATACTAATTATAAAAAAATATCAATTAAACATAATCAGTTTATTTTAGTTGATTATTTTATGTAATCATCTAATAAAATAGATAGATATATACAAAAATAATTATTTTGAAGATAAATAAATTTTATTGTTTAAAATTATATTTTTTAAAGAAAAATATTTCTTTTTCTAATAGTAATATTTTTTTGTGTGAATTTTTTTATGAAATCACACTATATACATATATTGTTTTTTTATCTAAGAAGATATAGATATAAAGTATTTTATTACTTCAAAGGTTATTTATGTTATAAATATATTTAAATTAAATATTACTATTTTGTGAACTTTTTTTTTTCATTAAACCATATTATATACACTTATATTTTCGTTTTTAAATAGTTTTGTAAATTTTATAAATGTTTCCTTTTTATTTTAAATTGTTATTTGGAAATTTTTAAAAAGGAAATAATATTTAATTGTATTTTAGTTCATTAGGGGTATCATAATCAACCAACGTGGAAGTTAACGTGAACGCGATACCTAAGAAAGTGACTTCTTAAATAATATTATAGAGATGATATATATATATATATATATATATATATATATATATATATATATATATATATATATATATATTGTTTTAGACATTAATGTAATCAAGTTTGGGGTTGGCATTCGATCTAGCAGTTCTTCCTTCCCCTAGTTTTTATATGAAAATCAGTATAATCTTTTGTTTTTGGTGATAATCTCATGCTTCTTCACTTTTTACTTTCTTTATATAATTAGCTATTTTTATTTTAATAAAATTTAAACTTGTTTTGAGATTTCTTACATAATCCACCAGATATGCAAAACAAAATTATATTATTCGCTGACATCTATACGGATATGGATATTTGCTTCTGAATTTATTTACATATTCAAAAAATCTATCTATGCATACACCTATTTTTGAGGATTCGATAAGACTTCTCATTACGCTTTGTGATAATTCATGTTTATAAAATGATATATGAGAAGTTTGATCTGGGGAATATTTCGTTGACCCAATGACATCAATAAAAAAATAGGGTAACGAATGTAAATCACAAATGTTTCTTACACTCCAACTTTGAATTTGTTATGAGTTGAATAGTCGTTTTAATTTAATGAGGTGGACTACTGAATTGCATATTTATTTCTCATCGATTCCTTTTTTTATGTTTGATTATTCAAAATTAATGAACTCAAGTTTTATCCATTTAGTGATAGTTATGAAGAGTTCATACATTTTCAAACAACAATTATATATTTATATTGGTTGTGTTCGAAATGATGAAAACTTTATTCGTCTAAACTTTAAGAGAATTTGCCAGTATATATATGCTTATAAATTTTGAAATTGATTTTAATGATACATGTTGCTAAGAAAATCATTTGAGGTATATTTTTAAACAGTAAAAAGAAAAATTGATAAACCTGATTGCAAAATAAACTTTTGACTAGTTGTTAATTTCATTTATCAAATATGTTGTGGTACCAATTTTTAAATAAATAATTAATTGTGATACCAATTTTTTAAAAAATAATTAATTGTGATACCAATTTTCAAAAATAATTATACTTTCTCATGTATCGGTTACTCATGAATAAATGAGAAACTAATAAATACTGGTAAACGACTGATAAATTATCTCAGACAGGGACATCAGTAGCTATCTGTGAACGACCGAAACCAATCTATCTTATTAAAGTTGTAGTACTCTTTAGTTTTGTTTGGAAACTTAAATAGTAGTAATAAAGAGTTTAATGTTGTTTGGCTATAAGTTTAATAGAGTTGGGCTTTTAAACATTGTTATAATAGAATGGGCTTTTGTTTAATTTATTTTATGTTATGGTTGGCTTTAATCATTTGGTCCATTGTAGTAATTTGTGTTTTTAGTTTATATTTTATATAAAGACCATATTCAATTTTATTTATTGTTGACTAAATTAAAAATAACATCAGTTTTTAAGATAATAACAACTTACATTTCAAATAATTTAATACTCAAATATATTTTATCTAAAGTATTTTGTATTATTCAAATTATTCTAAAGACACAAAATATTTGAATATTTTTAACTAAAATATTAAAATTTTGTTTTCGTAACTGGATATTTATCCGAAACACCTATCCCCCCCCCAAAATCAGTTTTACCCCGATTAATCTAAAATTAATCCTAGAAATCGTAACCAAACCGTTATCAAATTGGAACCAAAAATTTATCTGATATTAGTCGGTTATTATAATTATTACCAAACTCAGCTCAAACCAAAAGAATCGAACCGGACACAAATCAATTTATATTGATAACAGAACAGATCTTATATCTGTAGAATTAAAAAAACTACGAACATAAAGAATCCAACAAAAGTTGAACCCAAAATCAAACCCCAGTCCAATTACATTCAATACGATCATAGTTTTTGAAATACGGTAATAACCGATGACTTATGAATATATTATACTTTTCCAAATTAAGTTAAACCCGCGCCGGTGCGCGGGTCAAGATCTAGTTATTAATTTAAATCTTTATATATAAAGAAGAAGAAACTCTCTTCTCCTTAACCCACCTCAGCATATGATGTGACGAAATAGACTCTTTTATATTATGACATCTGTCCACAAAGTTAAACAAAACGGATTAACACATGTTGGGCTTCGGCCTAATGTAAATTCGGTAGCCCATTAGGTTGTTTTGTTACTGTGACATATAAGTTAATTAGGGTTTCTGAAGCTTATCTCTCTTAGCCGTCGAATTTTCTTCCTCCTAACCGATCAGACGCGATCGATTCGTATTCTCTGATCATCTTAACTCTGTCATTTATCGCTCTTGATGTGATGTTACCTATAAAATGGTGACCCTCTCCGTTCTCGATTTTCATCACAAAACACTAAATCTCTGTAGAAAATTTCAGCTATGATTCACATGACGGTTTTTTTATCCGATCTCCAGGCCGGACGTTCCTCCTCCACCGTCCAAGACCGTCTGCTTCGCTACTGGGAAGCCAGGAACTTCCGCCGTGGTGGAGAGCTCATGGGTGTGGACATGCTCCTATTGGATTCCCAGGTGATGATTTTGAATCCCCTTCTGTTGTGTTTAATCGATTGAGTGCTGGAAAATCGTTTAATTTTACTATGATTTTGGTTGCTCGATTTATATATTATCCATCTGATTTTCGTTTGATGTGTAGATCTTATAAATATTTTGATTTTAATGAGAATTAGCATCCGTTAGAAGGTATTTTATGTTTGGTTTTACGATCTGGGTTTAGTGGTCGAGTTTTAATGTTATTATCAGTATTGATTTTGTATCTGGTACAATTAGTCAGACATTCACGTTTTGGTTGTTTCATATTATAGGGTTACATGACATATTATTATGACTATCTATGTTCTTATACAAGGCTATCTGTTTATTTTGACCATTTGACATTCATATGATATATAAAAAATGTCATTTTTGTTCGATTGGTTGCTGAGTTCCTATATAGATATTAGTTTAGTTTAATTTTATGGTTTGGCATTAGATTTTTTTTTTAATACTTACCATGAGAAGGTATCAGACCTATATAAGCTTTTCATATATTCTCTAATCGATCTCCTCCTCAGTTTTCAACTCGAACGTCCAACATAATAGTGATTATGTCTATTTCAAGAGTTTACTTATCTGACCTGAAAACTGGCGGTTGCTCATCGGTTGTAGAAATTAGGCTGTTGCGTTTCTGGGAGGTGAGAAGCAAGAGGCGTGGAGGTGAACTGATGAGAGTTGACATGCTTCTGGTGGACACGAATGTGAGTTTATGGCTTTGTTATCGTTTCCTTACAAAATTACATCATTATTTTCAGAAACGGAGATTTCCAATGGTTTAAACATTCTGATATATATTTTAAATCTGCATCACAGACGACTATGATGCAGGCCTCCGTCAATTCACACAGGATCCCAAAATTCCAGGAAACTCTCACTGCCGGCAAGATGTTTACTCTATCAAGTTTTGATGTTGTCTCATGTACTCGGAACCTCAAGATCACCGAATCACCTTTCATTATTCGGTTAAATGATTATACTGAATTCATTGAGATGACCACCCCGTCCTATCCCTTGCCCTTGGAAGCGTTCCGTTTCCTTTCTGGAACTGAGTTTCTCCGACTTGCTAATACAAATAGTCAGCTCACGGGTATTGTACTAGGTTTAGTGATATTCTATATAATTCATTATTAAATATATTAATATAATTTCGACGTAGATGTTGTTGCTGAGGTTACTGGAGTAAAAAGCAACGTGTGAAATCCTCCAAAGAAAAAAAATCATCTCATGACAACAGTTAATCTTGATAGGTATTCCATCTTACAGAGTTTTAAAGCTATTCAATAATAACATATTGTTTATAAGGACAACACTAACTTAGTTATAATAATTACAGCGGTCTCTCTGTTACATTGAGTTTCTTCGACTGTCAAGCTATCACTATGCAGAAGAGAGTTGATTCAATATGTGCTGGTCCAAAGGTGATTGTAGCCACAAACCTGAATCCAAGAACCGTAGGAGGTATATAAATAATAATATTTGGTTGTCTGCGAACAATGATTGCCTTTTAATATACTTTTGTATAAACTGCATCTGTGTAGGCAAATTGTTCGTCAACGCCACTACCGGTACACACGTTTATTTTGACAAAGAAACATGTGACGGAGAAGCGTGCTTTACCAGGTTTTTTCGACGTCTTATACATCTACTATTGTCCTCATATATCCTAATGCAATATGTCATTCATAAATAAAATAAAAATAATGGTGATCTTATTAGTACGTAAAAATAATATTATACGCTGTGTCATTTCATAAGTAGATATGAAATGCAAGGTTTAAAATAGCATAATGGTTTAGCTGTTTACATTCACTGTATAGAAATATAGTAACGTTTCTTGTGTGTTCTCCAATTTGAACTATTTTTCATATATTCATATAAGAATTAATATGATCAGGTCTCCTAAGTATATATATGTTTTTTAATTTAGGTATAAAAACTCGATATAACAAACATACAAAAAAATGACTCAAGATAATGGTTTAAACTTGTGGAGATGCTTTATACGTATTATGATGCATCATGCTTTACAAATTTATGATTTCATTAATGTATTTTATTAAATTTCACGTGTATTGACAGTTACAAGAAAAAACAAATAATATTTTTAGAAAGAAAAACAATTCACGCTAAGAAAAAAAAACAACTTAAACATAATAACCAACATTAATGACATGAAGTATTGACCCAAACTCTAAAACGCGTAATAATAACAACAAACATTATTCATGGCTTATCAGTTTTTCCTAGAGAGAATTATTATTTACGTAACAATTACACTTTTTAAACCGAGAAAATATCTCACATGTAACTGTAGACATAAAACCATATAAATATGTTGGTATATGTTTTCTATTACAACAACCTACCAATACATCCCTTTACATAAATATGGAACCAGATCAAGATTATTCACTATTTTTTGAAACAGAAACACATCATACGACATATGGTGCTACAAGGATGCTCACAATCAATATCCACCGGTTCAATACCAATGAAGACAACGTCAACATACGTATCGGAAATGGTTTCGTCTCTCAACACCTATGAACAAACAAATGTACACATTATTTTACATTTGACTCATTTTAATCCTCCTTCAGTTTACATGATGGAGATACAAACTGCTGCATCAGTTGTGGAATCTGATGTGACGATACAAACAACAAAAGATGAGTACAAAGAATGTACCATATGCATGGACATAATTTCAGAGGGTCAAAATATGAATTCATTGCAATGTGGTCACATATATCATCATGAATGCATCACTAATTGGGTCAAAATCAACGATAGCTGTCCTTTATGTAGAGAGACAATCTTTTAAATAACATGTACCGAACTTTAGGAGAAAATAACCTCCAGGTTTTTTATGTTATGTTCTACTCATAGGTACTTTATTTTATCTTCTAATAAATTGTTTTCAATATTATGAAATCGAAATTTTAATTTTCTATACTAAAAATTATTTTTTCATAATTAATAAATTATTACATTATGATCAAAATTATATGTTTCATAATTTCCTAATCATGATTTAGCTGTGATTATAATTTATAAGGATGACCAAATAGCAAATATTGTAAATTAAAATTTTAGTAACATTGTAAACATAACACCAACTAAATTAGACAAAGTAACAATAAATCGAAATATTAATTTAAAAAATTATAATATATCAAGTTCTGAAAATTGTAAAAGTTTTCGAAATTTTTAATTAGATAAACTTATTCCGTTTAATCTTTTTTAATAGAATCATATATGTAAAATATAAAAATTAATCAACGCATGCTCATAACATCTTCCACTGAGTAATAAACCACATTCGTTATCCACTAACATTCAGTAAATATATAGCGCCAAACTTACTTAGCATTAATACTGACATCGACATCGAGTGCTATATAAACTGCATTTATAAAATGTTTCATATCATATCAAACTCACCAAGAAAAACTAAGGATTAACTTCCGTACCAATATGAAAAATTCAAGAACTAAGCCCACATCACAGGATATTTTATAACAAATGCCATAATTTTTGTTTTGTTGACACAAATGATAAACTTTAACAACGAAAATAACTATTCCCAAACTTAAAGATTAAGTATACTAAATTAAAGCTACAACCATATAAAAACCATAAAATTACCTTAAAATCCATACGCACGGAATGTTAAAAATCTCAAAATAGGTATTAATGAAGTTTGGAATCTCACGAATATTAAACTTATAATATTAAACCATACGTTTTATGAAATAAGTTTCAAAATGTAAAATATACAATAATCACTATGCTACACAATATACCATCCGTATATATCACACATAAACAAACACACTAATAAACAATAATATAAAATATAAATGGTCCAAGAATAAAAATATAAAAAATAAAAATAAAAAAAAAACGTTGAAGACCGAACAAAAAATAAGTTGACAGATAAAAAATGGAATAAAATTGTCTACATAGAAATCACATCCCGCGCGTAGCGCGGAACTCCCCTAGTATTATATAAAAAAGTGAAAAATATTCGGTTCAGCAAGTAAGAAATATAAATAAATAAAAAGATAGTTATCCTTTATTCTACAGATCGGCATAATGATCAAATCCTAAATAAATAAAATATTTGGCGCGGACTCAAAAGATGATGATGATGATGATGATACAGATAAGCATGACTCCCACAGAAGGACACATTATTATAATCATCGCTTTCCGCCATCGCGACCAATACCCAAACAATCCGATAATCCTTCCACGTGTCACAAGAGTTATAACCAACGACTCAGATCTTACGCCTACTTGAAGGAGTACAATATCTACAATGCAACTACTACACACGATCACATCCTTTACACTAACGACTAGAGAAGTAAATTACAATTTACACCCAATAAAATCCATGTAGTTACAAAAAAGCCCGTATCTTTATAATCAAACAGAAAATCCAAGGACTAGTTTGATCGAAATAAAACATATAGGGTATTATTCAGAACATTCAAGAAACTGGGGTCCATTGTTTATCTCTACTGTACTATGGTGTCTCGATCGTAATGGGTATACTTCAATCTCTATTACAGTTCAAGACCAAGACAACCCACTTGCAGAAAGGATAGAAAGAGAGGATCTTTGTCGTTATTTGGTGCGTTGCCGGAGAAAAAAACAAAAAAGACGGTACCTTTAACACAGTGGAGGAGAAGATGGCGAGTGTGCCAGAGATAAAGATAGTGAGGAACGAGAGTTTAGGGAATCGAAGTGACGTGTCGAGCCCGGAAGCGAAGCTAGGGATGCGTGTGGAAGATCTGTGGGATGAGCAGAAGCCACAGCTTAGTCCTAACGAGAAGCTCAACGCTTGCTTTGAGAGCATCCCTGTCTCTGCTTTCCCTCTCTCCTCTGACTCACAAGGTGACCACTAGCTGATCTTTACTTGGGGTTGGTCAACTCTTTTTAGGGTTTCATCAGTGTTTGAATCAACTTTGACTTGGAATGATCTGATCTTTACTTGTAGTTGGTCACTATCAGCTTTGATATAGACGTATCTAGAAAGTATGGAGATTGATCATGGAATTTTGAGATGTGATTATATATTTATTGATGTTTAATGGGTCTCATGACCTCTTAGAGAGGTTACTTCGGTTCTGCTGTTTTAAACTTGTGTGCCAATATCTTTTTTTTTTTTGGGTTTTCCTGTGTAGACATAGAGTTGAGATCAGACACAAGTTTGGCTGAAGCTGTGCAGACACTATCGAAACTCAAGGTCCTGAGCGCTCCTGTTGTAGATGTTGATGCTCCTGAAGACGCAAGCTGGATTGACCGTTACATCGGTATTGTGGAGTTTCCAGGCATTGTTGTCTGGCTTTTGCATCAGGTCATTGTTCCTTCTAACCTTCTCTTTCGTCATGAAAATAAAAATGTTATCAATTAGTTTGTGGTACCGAGTGAACTAGAAGTTCATGTCTTTGCTTAACTTGTCTGCTTAAAAAAAAACAGTTGGACCCAACATCTCCAAGGAGCCCTGCTGTTGCAGGTTCAAATGGAGTTTCTCATGACTTCAACGCTGATATCCTGGATAATGAAGATTCAGCTGAAACTACTGGAAACTTCTTTGAGGTCCTTACTTCTTCAGAGCTATACAAGAACACCAAGGTGAAGTAACCCAACAACTTTATTACCTTTTCATAGTGTTTATCACTTCTGACATGTATTGATATTCTCTCTTTGACAGGTTCGAGATATCTCTGGAACATTCAGATGGGCACCATTCCTTGCTCTGCAGAAAGAGAACTCCTTCTTAACCATGTTGTTGCTTCTTTCCAAGTACAAAATGAAGAGCATCCCAGTGGTTGATCTAGGCGAAGCAAAGATCGAGAACATAATCACACAGTCAGGAGTTATCCATATGCTAGCAGAATGCGCGGGACTTCACTGGTTTGAAGATTGGGGAATCAAAACTCTCTCTGAAGTTGGTCTTCCAATCATGTCAAAGGATCATATCATAAAGGTCAGCTTGTAACTCTTAACTTATAGCTCCATTGAGTTCTCTTTTTACTGAACATATCACCCTTTTCTGTTTCAGATTTATGAAGATGAGCCAGTTCTTCAGGCGTTTAAGCTGATGAGGAGAAAGAGAATCGGAGGCATTCCCGTCATTGAAAGAAAAACTGAGAAGCCTGTAGGCAACATTAGCATTAGAGATGTTCACTTTCTCCTCACTGCACCAGAGATCTACCATGACTACAGGTTAATACTTTGTAAATATATTACATGCTGGCTGCATTGGTCAATCTTCAATGCTTTCTCTTGATCTTTCTTTTAGGTCAATCACAGCGAAGAACTTCTTAGTAGCGGTTAGAGAGCACCTGGAGAAGCATGGGGATACATCAGCACCTATCTTGAGTGGTGTCATTGCTTGCACTAAGAACCATACGCTGAAGGAACTGATTTTGATGCTAGACGCAGAGAAGATCCATAGGATGTATGTGGTGGATGATGGAGGTAACCTGGAAGGACTCATCACTCTCAGAGACATCATTGCAAGACTTGTACATGAGCCACCTGGCTATTTTGGGGACTTCTTTGACGGTGTTATGCCTCTACCTGAAAACTACAGAGTCTAAGAAAATAGTGTGTAAATTTGTCTTTGGTTTCGTAATGCTTCTCTGTATGTTTGTGAGAAAGTTCTTGGACTTGTGTTTAGACGTTCTAACAGAAATAATAAATGAAGAAAGAGCCAAGTGTGAGTGAACATGTCTAAAGTCTTTGCGTGAATGAAATCCAGTAATCTCAAGATTTTCAGATTTGCTCCTACAGTTTGAATTGGAACAACTAGGTCCCTGGTCAGAGTAAGTCTTCTTCGAACTTGATCAAGATCTGGTCCATCTCCGGTTGATGTTTCCTAACCTGAAAATTTTGTTTTACACAGCGTTAGATACCAAAACAATAATTCTAGTGTAGGGTCATCGACTTATCTAAGGGACTTTACTTTGATGTTGGCCATGGCTAAGAGCTTGTGAGATGCTACATAAGCAACATCTGAGTCTTTCAATCTCTTTTCCACAAAATAGATTACCTCAGAAACACCAGACTGCAACAATGAAAACCAAAATGTAACTGTAGTGAGCTACTTGCATTAAGTTAACAGGTCTAAACATTTCACTCGGGTTCTGAAGTTTGATACCAAAACGACCGGTTATATGAAGACACTAACAGTATAACATTAATACAGTACTTCATAAGGATCCAAATTTGACATCAGTAAGAATTGTTTGAACAAACCTGTATAATAATCTTTGCACATTCGTTGCAAGGGAACATTGTCACATAAAGTTTCTGCAGAAGGTTTGAGGAAGACAAACAAACTTATATAAACACACAAATATTTTGGAACAGAAATTGTATTTGGCTCCTTGTTTAACTCTCTTTGCATCTTAGAGTTTTTGGTTTTCTATAGCAAGTAGATAGAATATTCAACTAAAAAGCTGTTGCATAGAATATTCAACCAGGTTTTGATCTCTTGGCACAAGCAAGAAAACAATGTTGAAAATAAAACTAACCTGTCCAGCAGCAGATGCGTGGTTTGTGTTTAGTATGGCATTGACTTCAGCGTGACAAACATATCTACAAAACCAGAAACAGGAACATCATAACTAAGCAATGAACTACAACGGATGAGGATTTCTAACATCTGTAGTCTGCATCATTTTTGAGATGAGTGCTTACGGGTACTTTGTCTCCAGTGGGTCGCCAGTCTTTGATTTCTGAAAATTAGCAGCAGAAAATTAAGAAATCTAGTTGAAAGATACTTTGCTCTTCTCTAGACATTTCATTTTCTAGGTGAATCAGGTGATCCTCTTTTTACCCTTACTCTTTAGCTTAGTGACTACTTGAACCTAACTTTGATAGGAACTCAATAACATCAATTCTGTGACATAGAATCTTATGAAAAAAGCATGCGTTTGTCATACCTTGGCCCATGGAAGTCTGTCATCCGAGCAACCTCTTGGAAAACCATTATAGCCAATCCCTAAAATAAGTAAGAGATGAAAGTTCTTTACTACTACAGAACTCATTTTTCCATAGTTGTTCAAAAAAGATACCAAAAGAGAAAGTGTGATCCATCAATCTTACCAAGAATTACACCATTTTGGCTCACCAAACACGCACCGACCTGCCAAAACCATAAGAATGGGAAACATATAGTTAGTTCTGAATATTTCCTACAGAAAAAAATGAGAATGGACAAGAGATCCAACCCTTTTTGAATCATAAGATCCATAAGAAAAGGATATAGACTAGTCACAAAAGGAAGGCGTCTGTATAACATATCTAATTTGTAAACCTTGAGCCCAATTCTTAGATTCAAATCTCTAACATTTCAGACCTTAATATCCATACATGAAAATACACTAATCAGCCAGTGTGGTATCTTAAGATGGAGTCTCTATCCCCAAAGACCGCTAAACAAGGATAGCATATAACCACAATCTTCTGATAATAACTAAGAGATAAGAACAAAAGGCAGCACCAAACTGCAAAAACATTAACTTGCAGATGGGCGGCTGTTTCATCTCAGAGAATCAAATATCATTTACCATATAAAGATTATATTCACCTGGAAGCTATAACTATCATCTCAGAGAATCAAATACGCACTAAAGCAAACATATTCCACCACTTTTCTAGGAACTAACTAGTTGAATAAATCTCAATTAAAAACTACAAAACCATTATTACCTGCCTGTTAGGATCCTTTGACCTTTCTGCTGAAAGGAATGCAATCGCCATAAAGTAATCATCCCACGATAAGTACCTTCACAACAATCAAAGCAAAGACTATCATATCTTCAGATTCCCAGCTGGAGATAAAGTTGGAAGCTTTAGCTATAAAAAACTGATTTTGAGCTCTTTAAAAACAATTTAAAGACAAACCCATTTCGTTTCAAAGGGCTGTAAGGATCGAGAGCCGGGAATCTTCTGGAAATCGCGGAAATTTCGGTGGAAGCAGCTCTTCGTCGGGGTTTAGGGTTTGGTGAGAAGAAGCGAAACGCAAGAGCTGAGATCAACGCGCCGAGGATTGCTGAAGTGGAGACGAGTGCGAGATCTCGAGAGGTGTTCATGGAGAGAGAGAGAGAGAGATTGTGCTGAGCAAAAATCGAGAGATTCTCTCTGTTTCCCTCTTATCAACATAGAAATGTTTTAAGCAAAAAAAAAAAAAAAAAAAAAAA
>CAKOAT010049599.1:315423-345613 GCA_932364175.1 Eruca vesicaria subsp. sativa | reverse complement strand
CTGGCAAACTACAATCTCAAAAGAAGAGAACCGGGAATATTTAGAAGCAATGTAATTCAGAACTAATTAAACATGTTTTGATCTTTGATCCGGAAAACTATGGGACTATACAATCTCTTTAATAACTAAAACAGTAATAAGATTTTTATGTGAGGTTTCAAAAGGAATCAATTTTATTACTGACAAAAGTATGATGTTCCAACGCACGGTTTTCAATGTGTGTGTTTATACAGGTTTTACCTTTTTTGTTTTGATGGAAAAGTATTGTGTATGGGTTTTAAACTCAAATTTTGTTGATCATCAAATAAATCGGTTAATATAACTCATACTGTTATTTTATGAAACTTGAATTCTTAACATGAATATACATGTTAATAAACCATTGCCAAAGTTCATTGGAGATATGAACCATTTGAGTTTGATTGGTTTTGGATTATGAGTTCTTTAACATTCACACTCAATCACTTTTATAGGTTTGCATCCCTTCGAAAATAAGTTGCCTCTAAAGTTAGATAGAATAAAAAGACGATTACAACTACAATGAAGAAGCTGGACTACATGGGACAGGATGAGAAGCATAATACTAAGGTTTGGATAATTGGATTGGATTTGGCTTCAATCAAAATCACGAGTCAAGGAAATATGATCAAAATGATAAAACAATGATTAAACTAAAGTCTAACTCTACAAGACAAATCACTCCAACTGATATTATCCGACTTGTTCCACCAGATATCTCTTGGTGCTACCACTAACTCCATATTTGACGAATTGCTTGAACCTTTAAATTGTGGAATAATGACTGTGCGTTTAAAATGAAAGAAATCATACATACGTTGATTATTGCGGGTTATTAGATAATGAATAAGATTTAACATATATATATTTTATAACGCGGGATCCGTCGATCGAAGTCAATGGACTAATCCCATGAGATCCGCAGCAGCTACATATTCTTACCATTTAAGACAACTCGGATAGCTAATGGATATTGAACGGTGAATTCAGTGTATTGGATTTATCTTTCAAGTGCCAGTAATCCAACTCTTGGTTAAGATTTAACATATATTTACACAAAAGATGGAGATAAATTTGAATTTTGGAATAATAATAAATAATGGTTTGTGATGTATCAGAATCAGTTACACACCGCAGTAGGAAACATATATATCAGTAAAACATAGAAAGCATTAACTACAGTTTTATCTTATACATAACCCAAAACAAGTTAATTTCTTGAGAAGAATTTGATTAAATGACTAAAATATTCGTACTTATTAGTAGTATGTAGTATAGTAAGCTTGTTAGCTTTTCAATCCCATAAACCCACGTGCATCTCAAATTATTACACAACCCACATCCTAATTTTCCATATCTTTATAGGAAAAAAGCAGATATATGTTTATATATATAATCCCAAAGTTATTAGTATAATAACATTTGAAATGAGAAAGATGATGAAAAGTGAAAAGGGTTTCTTTGAAAAGCCTCTCATGCCTCAATAACGTGATCCGTTCTAGCCCATCTTCTCTGTCTTTGCTCCAAGGGAGATCTTCCCTACAGCTTAATTAACTTTATTAGCCTCTACCTTCATTTCACCAAACTACCCTCCATAGACTAGTATTCTCTCTTTACAAGTGCTCCAATGTGTGTTTCTAAAATCAGCGAAAGAAAACTGCAATCGGAACTATGCGTTATATTGTATCTCAACTTAATGCCGTAAGCGTTAAAACAATGTTTCGTTTGCATCAACATGTTATATTATTATAAATATAAACGTATACGTAAATAAACAATAGTTTGCATGAACTTTATGGTAAAAACATATCTAATTTTTATTTTTATTTTTGGTGACTCTTTAATTAGTTTCAATCTTAATCAAATGTTATCTACACTATTTAAACTCTTTTACGTGAAGTAATCTACAAGTTGCAAACGAAATATATGGCATCATGTGGAAATATGTAAGCAAACATTTATGAGTGATGATCCATAAAAACATCATGTTAGATCAGAAAAATGATATGATTATTGTTGGAAAAAAATCGACGATCTTTGGACTTTAATACATAATTAGATAAGTGTAAATCTGTATAACTTAAGGTTCCGACTGTTTGCAACTGTAGTGACTGTGGTTTTACAGAAAAAAAATACTTTACAAATTTTAGGTTTTAAAAAACTGTCAATAACTTTAAATAAAAACTAAAGCCATAAATTGTTGGTTTTTAAAACCACTCACCTAACAAAGGAGAAATAATAAAAATGGTTTTAGAGGCTTTAGAATTAACAAAAAATTATTGAAGCTTGATTGGTTAAATATTGACTGTAAGGACTTTAAATTAACTAAAACCTCAAGAGTCTAAATTCCAATCGGACCCTTAAGTGTGTTTAAGTTATAAGGCATAGCAGCCCAACGTTTATCAATAAGAATCTATTACACTGGTGTAAGGTTTTTTTTGACATTGTATCAGTTCATACACTTTTCCACTAGTCCGATCTCAAAAAAGTTCTATTATTATCCCATTAATTGATAGTCAGAATAAGTTTTAATTCGGTAGCGATATCCTAAAAACATTATTCTTAAGAAGCATAATGAATTTTGTCAAAATTAATATCTAAAAGAGTCATCATCTCAGAGAGGATGTCAAAGAAAAGATCTCAGATTAGAAACTTAAGAAGGAATTAAGTATTATATAAGAGATTTGAATTATTTTTTCAAATTTGTAAATAAAAACAGGCCACTAAAAAAACTATTGACCTACATTATAATTTATGTAATCCCAAGGGTTATTAGTTATAATAACAGTTGAAATGAGAAAGATGATGAAAAGTGAAAAGGGTTTCTGCGAAAAGCTTTCATGCCTCAATAACGTGATCCGTTCTATCCCATCTTCTCTGTCTTTGTTCCAACCGATATTTTCTCTACGTCTTAATTAACTTTATTGTCTCTACCCTCATCTCACCAAACTACCCTCCATGGACCTTCATTTTCTGTTTACAAGTGCTTCAATGTGTTTTTTCAAAACCAACAAAACGTTGCAATCGGAACTTATGAGTCATATATGTCATTAGTGTCTCAAGCGTTTTTTTTTTAGTGTCTCAAGCGTTATGTATAAGATAAATTTCGTTTGCATCTACATATTATTTTAAACATAAACGAAAAGGTAAATAAACAAAGTCTGGATGAAATTTATGGTAAAAACATGTCTATTTTTTTTTGTTTATTGGTCACTCCTTATTTGGAATCTTAATAAAATATTTATTATTATTATTTCTTACGTTAAGTAGTAGTAAACATCATGTTAGACGAGAATAATGATGGTTATGTTGGAAAACCACTTTTTACAACAAATGTTGGAAAAACAACCATATATTGCCACCGTAAAATTTACCACATATTTAGTTTATATATTGAATTCTCCTATTAGACATAAATTAAAATGCCTTTATGGTAAATATTCGTTTATAACTAAGTCGGTGTTTAAAAACAGTCCTAATTGTTGTACAATCAAATCATTTCGTCTTATCATCAATCGAGTCAATGGAACCACACTTGACAACAAATTCACATAATGATGGTACGGTGGTCGTTTGTTAGAGGATTATGGAGATATTCATTCTATAAAACAAAATTATCAAATAACCAATATACGAGGTATAAATGGTAAATATATTAGCTAAATAGAATCGATTATATAGTTTGGAATTATTGAAAAGTGTACATAGGCTGAACTTTTGTTAAAGTGACTGAATTAGAAAATTCCGTTGAGATATCTAGCTAGGTAACAAGTACAATAGAACCACTTTTCATTTTTTTTTAACAGTAGAACCATTTTTCTTTTGTAGGTTAAAAGGCTCAAAACGAGTAAATACATGATTCACATATTTTTAATAGACTAGAGCAGCTTTTGGAGAAATATTTTGAAAATATTATTTCTTCTAGTCCAGCATATGTCAAATATTATCAACCTAATAATAATTTGAAAATAAAGTGAATTTTTACATTCCGTCGAAATCATTAATATATTTACTAAACTCCACAACTATCAATTTCAGCCAGATATTCCACAACTATTATTTCGAACAGAACCATAAAAACGAATGGGTATATTCGTCATCTCAATAGATATATATATGTGCACAGACAGGAAGCAGCTTAAATATAAAGTGATTGGTAATGCCACCCTCCACTTATTGAAAAAACTGCAGCCTTTTAGCTCCCAACAAAAAACAAAACCAAAAAAAAATGGCTGAACAACAACAACAAGATCATCACAAAGAGCTTCAGCTTTTACCTTCTCCACCGTCCACGGAATCTCCTGTTAGGAAACTCCGACCAACAGTTATAACAACCGATCACCACCATTCCTCATCCATGATCCACCACGATCTCGACCTCAAACTCTCCATCAGCCTCAGCACAATTCCAACTGCGACTGTTGAGCATCAAAACGATGGCTGTGGAGGAGGTGGTGTAGAGGCCCTGAAGTGGCAGGCGTCGGAGCAAATAAGACTTGCTGCGATAGAGAAGGCTTACGCGGAGAGAGTCAGAGAGCTGACTCGCCATGAGATGGAGATGGCTCAAGTTGAGTTTGCTCGTGCAAGGTAAGGAAGCTTAGGTTAAGTAGTTCCGGTTTGGTTTGGTTTGGTTTGTTTAACGGTTTTTGGGGTTTGGAATCAGGGTGATGTGGCAGAAGGCGAGGGAGGAGGTCGAGAGAGCAGAGAGGTTAAAGGAGAGATCAATGACGAAGATCGATACGACTTGCTTGGAGATCACTTGCCACTCTTGCAGGCAACGGTTCAGGCCTTAATTTATGATGTATTTAGTTGTTTCTCTTAACTATTGTTATTATAAATGAAATTTGAGCACTTGTTTAATTCGTATGAGAAAATAATTTGGAAAAGGAAATAAAATTTTTCGTCTAAATCTTTATTTGATTATTTTCTAATAACCAAGTTTGTGGTAAATAGTTTGTGTTCATTTTCGAGTTTGGTAATATTTGTCCTTTCTTTTTGTTTTCTTGAAAACGAAGGAAACAATATGCCTAGATCGGTAAGATATTCACTTAATTAACGTTAATTCTCTTTGTTTTTTCCATGAACTAATACTTACACAGGTTTTTTTCTTCCTTTTTAGCTCAATATTTATCCTGACCTGACTCTTCAATATATAGTATTATCGAAAGCCATTTTACAAAAAAAAGGAGGATATAGTATAATAAAACAATTTAATAAAGTATATGGCATTTGTGTTCAGTCGGAATGGAACTGAAATTAAAATTAATTACGAAGTATATACATATGGCATTAGCCATGTCAATTCTGAAAGATCACGAGAAACTGTTCTGCAACATCAGCTATATACATTCATACTATTGAGTGATAAACTCAAATTATTTCACTAATTAGCCACCAGAACAGAACCTAATTAGAGTGACCAGTTAGTTAAGTGCTTGATATTAAAGTAACATGAGATAGAGTGAATAATAAACAATTAATGTACCATACATAAAGGACGTCGAAAATAGAAAAAAAGAATGAACGATTTGCATGATTTGAATATAATTGGCTGATCTATTTATGGTTCATTTTATTTACTGTAATTAATCATCTTTGAAATTAATGTGTTCAATGAAAAATTTGATGATTGTTTTTTTCTAAAAACAAATAATCAAACACACGTACATATATATAAAGACATGTGTGCATGGGGATGATGGGTATAATTATTGCATTACCATGCTCATTTCATCTACTTTAATCTCCAGGTTGCTTTAAATATTACATATATTTATAATACTTTTGTATTTGTGCGTATGTACATATACATTAAACTAGACAACTTACCATCTTCTATTTAACTGATTGTTATCTGAAACACCAATTTTTTTGGGAAAACAAAAGTGATCTGGATTTAATCCATATGTAGTGTAATAGTAAGAAAAGAAACAGTACGTATGTAAATTCATATATAGTTTTGAGACTTAATTTCTGCAGTACCTTTGTGACATAATGTGATGTTAAGACGATCTACATTGTCCATGTTATGTCAACTGTAAGAATACTGAAACATTACCACCTAGAGCGATTATATAATGGATGATATAGATATAAAATATACTATTTTCAAAAGTCAAAAAGTATATAATTAGCAGCAATAAGATAGTAAAAACTAGCTAGTGTGATGTCAAAAAAAAAAAAAAAACTAGCTAGTTTGGGTTGATCAAGTTTTATTTTACTTTTTTTTTAGTTAGAACCGATGTTAGGATTATCGAATCGTCCAAGTAACTTTGAAGCTGAGCAAACTCTTCGATGCTTTTTTCTTCTAAAATCCTCAGATAAACTATATATATGGCTGAAGTGATGATTTAATAACCCAAAAGTTTAAAACTCAAATCCTGATATTGTCGAGTTTAATTACGATCATATCAGTTCTAAAAAATGCGATCATAAGTTCATAACCTAACATATATGTTTATCAACTGCGATGATCCATCCGGAATCAGTTGGTCATACATTGATATTTTTTCTATATTTAGATTATGAGTTAGTAAGAAATAATGAAACGATGTTTAGTGACTGAGAAAAAAAAAATGATCAAAGCAATTTGTCAACGTCTTCCATTTTCTCATGGTTATCTTTGGAGTTTAATAAATTTGTCCATCGTTTGATTTTCTCATTAGTATTTTGATGAATTTTTTTATTGTTTTTACATTGCGGAAGGAAGCTATGATGTTTTTTTCAGTGAAATTATTTCCACAGTGCAAGTCTGGAAAGAGCAATCTGTTAGACAGAGAGAAAATACAAAATGGAGAATAACTAACAAAAAAATTATATCTAAACGGTAAGTGTAAGCTAATTATAAGCTCTAAAATGCTGAAAATGAATTCCAATGAAACCCTAGAGTCTAGAGAGCTTCTGTATTGGTCTTTGAACGTAAATAAATACTCCATCCGTTTTAAAAAGATTAACATTAAAGAAAAAATATTTGTTTCAAAATGATCCTTTTTTTTTTACATTTTCAATATATGACTTAATGATAAATTGTAGATTCTAAAAAATATTGTATATTTTTAAATTCGATTAGTTAGAAAATATAAAAAAAAATTATCTACAAAAAATGATATATTGATAATCATAATTTTATATTTTTCGTAATATGTGTAAAAAAACTAAAACATTCAACTTTTTGAAAAAAAAAATACCTTTGTCATGATAATGATCTCTTTTTCTAGCAAGTAAATTTCTTATTAAATTATACAGCACATTATGTTACCTATTCACACAAACAAAATTCCTATAAGCAAAGTACATGTGGATATTTTTATAGAAATTAATCTATAAATAAATAAATAACAATACCAATTTGGGCACTGTTTAATATAGTTAGTTTTCTACTTCTACATATATATGCACTTCTACATATATATATACAGCACTTCATGCAGTACTATTCTCACATGCATGCGTGTGAAGTTGCAATCACTAACTTATTTTTTTTTTCTCGGGAAGATTTGTAAGATCAGTTTTGTAGTTAAGCTAGTTATCAAGTGACTATATTTTCGGTTATACGGGGTTCAGGTTCGAGCAAAATATCAGAGCACCTTTAATGGTGGAACTTCTTAAAAAGTGTTCTCTGCAATATTTTATTAATAATTTAAAACAACTTATTAACTTAATTTTGTTTTATTTTATTTTGAATAATTCAACCAGTTATAATAAAACATATGGAAAATTATTCTCTTAATGGTCCAAATAATATATTATTCTATCTTTCTTCTAATTTCTTTTATTTTTGTTATTTTTTTAATCTGATAACTTCATACTAAAATTGTTGTTAGAGCTGCTCTTATAGTGTATTCTATACATAGTGATATGGTTAAATTAAATAAAGCACATTATTTCTACAAAGTTGCAACAAAGTGGGGAAAAAAAACTTGACTGATACAAGAGCCAAATAGATATTAATGAATAAAATGTATATAGCCAAGTAAGTATGTTCTTAATCGAGAGATTGATCTATTCGTCGCTAGATAGAAAAGAGATCAGAGGCGACTGCTAATGAAGTTGGGAAATATACTTAAAAAAAAAAGAAGTTGGGAAAATTCAATAAACATAATCCTCATTTACGACATGCATGTATTATAAATAACAAGTATTTTTTTTTTTTTGAGAAACATAAATAACAAGTATTAAGCCTGACAAAAGTTTATAGACCGAATGCTAAATACTTTTACTTATATAAATAATGAATAGAAATACAACAATGATAATCAATCTTTTGAAAATAAAAATGATAACAAAATCTGGTAGAATGTTTACTTACATGTTAATTTTATTTTGACGCGTGATCTGAATATATACACGATGATACGTAGAAGAACAAATATAAGAGATTAAAAATAGCAAAAGGGGGAACACCAGAAAAAAAAAACTGTAAATGAAAAGTAGATGAATTCTATTGCGATCAAGTAAAAGTCCTCGTGGATCAATTATGATATCAACACAAAAGTTGAGAAACTATATTGGACGACTGTTATTAATCACTGTACTATATAAATTATATATATAGTAACAAAATGGAGTGAAACTTGAGGGGCCATGGCTCATATTTTTCATAATAGGAACCTTTGATAATGAAAGATAGAAGCAAATGGATCAAACAAAATAACACAATCGATTGGTTTATAGATATTATATATAGAGACAGAGAGAGATGAATAATTGATGAGAGAAATACGAAGACAACAAGGGGTGGGAAGGAGTATCCACTTGTTTTCAACTTTTTCCTCTTAGACCTTTCTCTAACACAAACTTCAAAATATATATGTTGTTTTATCAAATTTGAAGTAAAATATTGCTGCTCAACACTTGCAAATATCACTTTCTTCCCTCAGTTTTCAACCCCACCTGATTCGCCGTTCTAGCAAAAACCTCTTGCTATTCTTCTAAATAATAAAAATTTGACCAAAAAAAAAAATTCTTCTAAATAATTAAGTACGTTGGTCAAGAGATTTATGATTCTAAATTTTTAATTAAAAACAGAAGAACACACTTAACTATTCTGCTTGTGTCAATTATTATTGATCTATGGATTTGATATGTTGATAAAAAAACGTTCACCTTCAGGGAAAATTATATCATGAAACCAATAAAATGTACTTCGTGTGTAAAATAAGATATTAATTTTGTAGCTTGTACAGTGTGTATATACAAAGATGCATATATCTGTTGATAGTCACGGAAGAGTACGTATATGGACATTATGAGTGTGTCTCTACGTACATACAAAAATAAAAGGAAATGTATAATTACAACGTTGAATTCACAAGCGAAAGATATTTATCTGAGAAATTGGAAGATAATGGAAACTGATTAAACACATCAAGACACATATAGCAATCTTGCGCATAGTGACACAACCTTAACATTTGTCTTTTCACCATTTGTCTTCATACTCATATTCTATATATGTATATATGTATGTGTGTGTGTGTGTCATCAGTCTGTATCTATACATACCTTTTGTAAATACGTACACATATACATGTGTTATATTAGTGTATATATGAATCAATCATATTGGTGTCTGTGAGAGAGAAAGAGATCAAAGAGAGCCATCATTTTCCAAATGTTGTTTTCCTTTGTTCAGCTTTTCATCAATTTACATATTTTCTGAATCCCATGTGGGATGGATCTTTGCTTGTCCCCTCTTGTTAGATTTTTTCCCCAGTATATATATTAAATCTCAAAACTTCTTTCTACAATATAAACTACTTAATAATAAGTGGTTATTGTCTCTTATAGTTTATATCCTTACGACAGAGATTTGATCTAGTTTCGATGTCCAAATATATTTGTGGTCCTTACACAAGTTAGCTTAATTATTGTGCATGTAATTTATGTATATCTCCATTTCTTCCACCTTCTACAATTATTTTTATATTGAGACATTATCATTTATAAGTACTTGTATAAACAAACTTTATACCGATTTGAATCTAGGTGTGAACTGGAATCAAGACTAATCTTATAACCTGTATATATGCCTATGTATACTTTATATTATAATTAATAATTTGAAATTTAGATCTTTGATACGTTAGCTCTTTTGTGGAAGATGAAATTAGCTATGAAGTGTTGCATATAAATGGAAGTTCAATTAGTTCTAATAATTGGGAGAAAATAAAACAAGAAGAAGAGGCCAAGTTCGGTTGGATTTAAAAGAGAAAGTGACAATGCCCTTAGAATGGAAGGAATGAAAAGACAGTGCTAGGGAAGGAAGAGGGGACAATGGATGATGCAAGTTACTCTCATCATGTGATCCATCACTACTTTTATATATCTAATTTACATATATTTTATTAAAAGATAGAGACTAAAAGATATTACAAAAGTTTCATCAATTAAATAGCCAAATATTTACATCAATATTTTTGTTCTCTATCCACGAATTTGGGATGAAACAAAAGATGTTGGGATTGATTCCCTACAATGAAAACACAACCAAAAGATAAAATTAAGCTAAACTGCTTTAAAAAAAACTCTTCAAGACAATTAAATGACTTAATTTTAAAGTGAGTAATTAACAAAAAAAAAAACTTAAACCGAAGATACTATGATTATGCATATTTTACTTTTTAGGTTCATATTTCACTGAAAGTAGTTTTAAAATATTACTCAGTCTACTTTACATATATTAATAAGTGGTTTAAACAAATTTATAATGACTATAATTGTAATAAATGGTAGATAAACTAAAAAAAAAATTAAAGAGAATTATAACAAGCTGTTGCATATTATGTTTATAGATTTATCATCTCCACATTATCCATGTAATGAAAATATATTCATTATCACTTGGTAGTTTCAAAAATTTGTAGCCTATATTCGATTAGACTTGGAAAAATCTCATGGTTATAAAGAATTTTAGAAAAAACCTAAGTTTCAATCGCCGATGGAAATTAAAATAAGACTATGATTTATTGATTCTTAGACAACACATTGTATATTATATCTTATTCTTTGCGTCCATAAATTTCTAGTAAAATATAAGCATCTGGATAGTATTTGTCATATAACAGTTTTGGTTTTGGAAGACATTGTAATTCAAGAGAAAATCAGTAGTAATTTGTACCCGGTCCGAAAAGGCCTCTCTTATTTTCCTATTTGGCGAAAAACATAGATAAATCCCAAAAATGGCTAATGATTAATATGGAGATATATTCAAGGCCCAAAATATAGTGTATTCAATTGTTCCACTAATTAAGATCCGAAATAAGGTAACAAGAAAAAGTAAATAATATGTCTATGCTTAACTATATCTAAGTGAAAACGGAAAAATGAGTAAGTCTTCGAAACCATTGAGGTATAAAGTGTATTCAATTATGGGACTACAAAATACCATCGATGTGCAAGTAAATTGAGAACAATTGTAGTGTATACATTTTTTGTAACAGAACAATTGTTGTCTATACAATTTACTATATAGATGGCCTAGAAGTATATAAAATATAAAGTTTGACAGAAAGAAAGAGAAAGTGAAAGAAGATAAAGAAAATCGCAAGTCAAGAGATTTTATTTTGTAAATAAATTGTCAAAAGTAAACGAGAGATAGAGTGAGAGTTTTACTTTTGATGTCTGAGACAGGCCAAAGTCTCACACTTTAAACAACTCACCAATAACAAAATTGAGATTGACCATATACAATTAAAATGAACGTGCCAAGGATAGTAAAGGTTGATCCTGATTGTACATGTTACTAGCTGTGGGTTGCAACTTCTTTTGGAAATTAGTCTGGATTTTTCCAAATATGAAATATCCCCAGATTAATCAAAAAAAAAAGTCTTACTTAGTTAATTCACAGAATTGTATTCAGTTTATTTGTAGTGTATTCAGTTTATTTGTAGTTTCGATCAAAATTAGATTTATGAAGTTTGTAATTTGTTCTTGGCAGATATATCAAACCCAATATTAAATAAATTAATTCAGTTGTTTCGTGAGAACAAAACAAATAAGTTTGTTTAATTTTCTTGATATATCATAGAGAAAATGACAGTTTCATATCTAATATATCGTGATATGTTCAATCTATAGCCGATTTATATAACCGTATAAAAACATATACATATCATTTGAAAAGTCAAATAACAAACTTATTATTAATTTTGCCAAAATCATATACCAGTCGTTACATCATATGCACTTCATCTAGTTTCGCTGACGTGATTGCTATATTAACTAATTTTGTTGACGAAAATGTCACGTGTACAATCACTTTTTTAATAAAATGAAATAGCTGTAATATAAAAATATATTTTTTAAAATGTAAAGTTTATAAGAAATTTGACAGTTTTTAATATTTTATTATTTAGTAAAACCAACAAAATTTAATTAAACAATAAAATTGTAATATTATATAAGAGAAATATTCGTTATAATATTTCGATCCTATCAATTACTCTTATGTTAATCTTGGTTATGAATTTGTATATAAATTTTTCAAATCGGTTATGTAATCATGCGAAAAAATTATGTTCAGAGATTACGAATTTATAATAGTTAACATAAACACTTTAAATTTTAACAACATAACTAAGATTAATCGACGACTGCAACACTGATGTGGAAACATTATAAAATATATTTCTTATATAAGTATTACAATTTTATTATTTAGTTAAATTTTGTTAAGTTTACTAAATAATAAAAATTTATAGGCTGTCAAAGAATTATAAACATTTAAAATTAAAAATATATTTCTTTTAAATTTCTCTTTGTTTAAAGAATATTGTATATGTGGCATCTTTTCAGTAATTGATAGGCCGTTTTCCCATAATTAATAGAATCGAAACATTATAACGAATAAGACAAAAATATATTATTTCATTACTGTTGTTATTTTTTCTTATAAACATTTACATTTTCTAAAGATATATTTATAAAATGACTATTCTTTTTGATATTGTACATGTGGCATTCTCGTCATTAATTTATATAGCATTCATGTCAACAAAACTAGATAATGTAACAGGTGATGTGAAAGTGGTTTATGACTTGGCAAAAAACATAAACAATAGATATGTTATTTAATTTTTTTGAAAATATGAATATATTTTTGCATGATCATATAAATTGGATACGAATTGAACATATTGTAATATGTTAGGCATGAAATGATAGTTTCCACATATGTATACAGTTTTATTTCTTTAAAACTAAATTTCAGTTTCAAGATATTAGATTTTTAAAACAGTAACTAATGATGTATGTATAATGTTTTGTACTAATCTAGCATACCATCATCTTCGATAAAGAGTTTAACATATTACAAATGATTCTGGTGAAACATATTAAAAATGATAATACACCATTCATGACACGTAAGCTTAATTTGTATACCATACTTTCAAAATTTGAATAGATCTTTCTATAGAAAATCATACTTTTTGCCTCATAATAATTTACTTTTTACTTTTTTTTTTTACAAAAAAATATCATTTTTGTATCTGATTCTTGTATTTTAAACTAATCTTAATTTTAATTTGATAGATAATATCATCTAATTTGTACGTGAATGATGTAATAACATAAAATTAATATTATTAATATGTATGAAACTTCTAAAACAACAATTAGTTTGAAATGTAGAAAGTATTATAATTCCGCACCTAGTACAAAACACACTACTAATATGTGGCTAGCCATTGAATACAGAGAACCTCAAAGTATCACACTTGATAGTTGAGATTTTTTTTTTTTTTGGTCAGCTATAGTTGAGATATATGTCTGGGTGCACATAGTCAATAGTGATCGGCCTTAAAGTTCATAGTTTTTAGAAGTGGTAACTAAATATTCCAATTAGTATGATAAATTAGTAACGTTTATCGTCTATAATAATACGTTAAATAAGGCTTTGCAAAAAGAATCCACATCCTGCCATCATAACCTCATGCTGGAGAAAGACATGAAAATAATTTAAAGGACTTTTCTAATGGATTTAATATTGACCCTTTAATATTCCATATGTTTTCTCTTTATTATTCTAGTTTGATCAAAAAGCTTTCGTCACGTACATCAAACCACTTTTTGGATTTGTTTTAACTTCGTCCGATGTCTGATTAGTGCTTCTGAGATTCTTTTTTGGATCATGTGAATCCTAAATCAGAAACTATATAATGCCTAATTCAGTTTTTTTTTTCTTCATAAATCGACTTATACATTTTAGCTTCTTCTTTTATTAAGCCAATATTTTACGCTGAATTCAGTGGTGAGTTATGAGTTTCCCTCTTATTGACTCTCTTTCTTTTAAGTCGTTGACACTGGACTTTTGGAGAAAAGTGGACACTTTTTTATTTTTCGACATAGAAAAGTGGATACTAACTGCTGAAAAATGCAACTCTTTGAAATTAAAAATCAAACCAAACATAAAACCAAGTTCATTTTTTTAAGAGATGTACTAGATTTTAAACCACACTTTAAAAATATGGGATATTTTCCATTGTAAAAAATCTAATTAAAATACACTAAACATATTATTATGAATGTTAAAATAAGAAATTTGTTCTATTTAAACTCATCTTATTTAGGAATTATACCATTAGTTATAACTCGTTTAAATTGAGGCACTTGGTTTAACTCAATTAGACCAAGTTAATTATAAATTTTTCTGAAACAGTGAATATGTGTTATTTTCTATTTTTAAGTATAATTACATATATCAATTTATAAAATAATTTATATATTGTTATTTATATATATATATATATATTTTTTTTTATTGATTGATATAATTATGAGTTATTTTTATATGTTTTGAGAAAGTGTGAGTATTAGAATAAATGCGAAAGGTTTGAATATAGTTAGATAATTAATTTTTAAAAACATGTTAGCAAATGTAAAACCAAACATGCAACCTGGTTTTCATCAAATCTGATATGAATATATAATTATATCTTCAAAACGTTATTATGACCTTATTAAAAGTAAATATATATTTTTAATAACGAAAATTGGGAAGTATAATTAAACAGTAAACAAAATCTTGAGAGAATATAGGATATATATATATGCTATAAGATATTAAATGATAGAATATGATTGGTTTATATTTCTGATAAAAATAATTAATTGATTTATGAATAAATGTAGGAGTGGCATGATTTGTAAATAATTTTAAAACTAATGGCAGAATCCTAATAGGGATTCTGTTTTAATAATATAGATTTAATATTGTATTTTTGAAGATTTAAAATAATATAATTTTAAAGTAGTGAATCTTAGATCATTATAGATGTTTTAAATCAGTTACGTTATGAGAGTTTAATTAAAACACTCTAAAATCCTATCTAAAACGATATAATTTGAAATTTTATATTTTTAATTGAAAACTTTCACCAAAAATATATTTGTTTTAAGAAATCATGAAATCATCTACATTCCACTACTTTAAATAATTTTAACTACTAAAATATGACATGTTTTAATACAAATTGCTTAAAAGCTTTTGAATCCACATTTCTTTCACATTCTAATAGTTTTGGTACAGATAAAACTGTAAATACAACACTTGTCTTTGATCACTTGAATGCTAAGTCTCGTATTCTAACTTGAACCAAGAAAATTAGTTATATAATGAATTTCTCAACAAGGACGAATTACACCATACAGCAATGTACGTCAACAACTAAATATACTAATTCCAGAAAGTCTTTCATCATACATTTATTATGTAACACAATAGAATCTTATAACCATACTAGTTAAATATATATCACATTAGCATTCACAACTTAACACACTTTTATATGACATTGGCTGCATGTGGTCCTACGCCACCTTTGAGTCATCAGCCAGTTAACATATTTTAGCAGGATGGCCATGTATTCACCTCCAGTCCGACATCACATGACACTAGGCTAACCGTCAGAAGGTTTTGTTCGCAGCCGATTAACAAAATTTAACGGGATATCCATGTCTTCGCCCTTAATCTAGTATCACACACAACACACATCTCAACATAACTTAAACATAACATAATTTACTTTCATCCTAACAAGATCCACTAGTCACCATTTTTCACTAAACACAAGAAGAATCACTATTTCATAAACTTAGTATATAAACTTATTTTTTTTATCATCAGTATATAAGCTTGTAGAACCATGTTATTGTATAATACAAACTTTCAGATCATATACCTTCACCATTTAACGATGTACAACTACTCATCTCCTTTTCTTTTCTTTTTTGGACAGATTTAGTGTCACCACTTTATTTTTTTTTGATAACCGTGAGGAATCCCAGACGGTAATCCCAGACTAATCCCTACGAAGTTTTCCATCCGGGCACACATGATTATAGGCGGGAAGATGGCCAAGGCGACTCGAACCCAAGACGGACACTCCAGCTGGAGTTCCATTACCACTAGGCCAAGAGCTCATGGTCACCACTTTAACATCATGTTTCCTCATGTTCTTGAGTCTAAAATAGCTTCTCCATTGATTAATCATTATAACTATATATCATGAAAGTGTCTGCAAAGTTCCACCATAATCCATATCAATTTGCACGTCTAAACACCTCATCTCAGGATGATCTTCTTTACACAGAACAGTCCAAATAAAGATATCATAACTCCCAAAAATAACTTATTATGTGTTGATGTTTTGGAGACACCTAGATATATATAAAGATATGCATCATCTTACCAAAAATCAGCTCCAAAGATCAATTTAGAAGTGTAAGCACAACTTCTCATATGTCTGGTCATAAATCAGGCCTGAAAAACGACCGACAAACTTTGATGAAAAAAAATGATTCTTAGGTTACGCTTTACGGTGTGGACCACACGAAATGAGTTTGTTTTAGGGTTTGGATGGTTTTGTAGGGATGGGACCATAACAGAAAATATGAACACAACTGATAATACAAGTATAACAACTTGAAACAGGCATCTTTGTAATTAAAACTCTGATCAAACCCCAAATCAATGAACATGCCAAATCATACCCAATGTGAAGTGCAATTCCCTTGCAAGATTGGTAGATCCAGAACCGTGTCAGAATTAAAAGTGGGGTAACAGTATAGCGGGGTAATGGATTAGTGGGCTGGCCCATTATGGCCCAAAAAGATGAAACTCAAGCAGTTTATTTATATATGTAGAAAGAAAAAGGTAAACAAAACAACAGCAGCAAGTATTAGTCTGGGGAACCAAAGAGCAGTAACAACAACTACTAAACCCAAATTACCACAAAAACAGCAACAAGTTCTGATGATCACCATCTTCATCTCTCAGTACTTGGTCCTACCATCTCCTTCCGTTATGACATCTTTAAAAGTGCCACCACTTGGGATCATCGGCAACACATGTTCTTGATGCGGACATATCACATCCAACAAGTACGGTCCCGGCGTATCCAGCATTGTCTGAATAGCTTCCCTGATCTCCTCTTTCTTCGTCACTCTCGCAGCTGGAATCCCACAAGCTCCAGCAAACTGCAGCATGTTAGGGAAGATCTCGTTCTCCTTAGCTGGATCCCCTAAATAAGTGTGAGCTCTGTTAGCTTTGTAAAACCTATCTTCCCACTGCATAACCATCCCAAGATGCTGGTTGTTTAACAAGAGTATCTTCACAGGAAGATTCTCAACACGGATCGTGGCCAGCTCTTGCACGTTCATTATAAAGCTTCCATCACCGTCAATGTCCACAACAATCGCATCAGGGTTAGCCACAGAGGCTCCAATGGCTGCAGGAAGTCCAAAACCCATAGCTCCAAGCCCTGATGATGACAGCCACTGCCTCGGCTTCCTGTACTTGTAAAACTGCGCCGCCCACATCTGATGCTGCCCAACGCCAGTACTGATGATAGCCTTCCCTTCGGTTAGCTCGTCGAGGACCTGAATCGCGTACTGCGGAGGAATGGCTTCACCAAATGTCTTGAAACCCAATGGAAACTTTTGTTTCTGCTCGCTCAACTCACTCCTCCAAACTCCAAAGTCAAGCTTAAGCTCCTCGGCTCTGTCCACAAGAACCTTGTTCATCCCTTGCAACGCAAGCTTCACATCACCACACACAGAAACATGAGGCGTCTTGTTCTTCCCAATCTCAGCGGAATCAATATCTATATGCACAATCTTCGCCCTACTCGCGAAAGCCTCGAGTTTCCCCGTGACACGGTCATCAAACCTAACACCAAACGCCAACAACAAATCACTATGCTCCACAGCGTAATTAGCATAAACAGTACCGTGCATCCCAAGCATCTGCAAAGACAACTCGTCATTACAAGGATAAGAGCCTAAACCCATCAAAGTACTCGCTACAGGGATCCCAGTAAGCTCCACAAACCTCCCCAACTCCTCACTCGAGTTCAAACTCCCACCACCGACATACAAAACCGGCCTCTTCGACTCAGAGATCAACCTAACAATCTGCCCTAACTGAGAAACATCAGGCGTCTGAGGTAACCTAGACATGTAACCAGGTAACCTCATAGCCTGATCCCAATTAGGAATCGCGAGCTGCTGCTGAATATCCTTAGGAACATCAACCAAAACCGGTCCGGGCCTACCCGAAGTAGCTAAAAAGAACGCTTCTTGAACAATCCTAGGAATGTCATCAACATCCATCACGAGGTAGTTATGTTTTGTAATAGACCTCGTTACCTCAACGATAGGTGTCTCCTGAAAGGCATCCGTACCAATCATCCGACGAGGGACTTGTCCCGTGATCGCCACGAGCGGAACACTGTCGAGCATCGCGTCGGCTAAACCGCTGACGAGGTTGGTGGCTCCGGGACCTGAAGTGGCTATGCAGATTCCCGGTTTACCGGAGGAGCGAGCGTAGCCCTCCGCGGCGAAGACTCCTCCTTGCTCGTGGCGTGGGAGGACGTTGCGGATGGTGGAGGAGCGGGTTAGGGCTTGGTGGATCTCCATGGAGGCGCCTCCTGGGTAGGCGAAGACGGTTTCGACGCCTTGGCGCTCGAGGGCTTCGACGAGGATGTCGGCTCCCTTGCGGGGCTCGTCGGGAGCGTAGCGGGAGGTGAAAGTTTTGAGCTTTGAGGTTTTTTCGGCCGGAGGAGAGGGGACGACGGGGTTGAGGACGGCGGAGATGGAGAGGGGGCGGTGGAGACGGGGGGAGGGTTTGTGTGGGGGGAGGGAGAAGGGGAGGGGGAAGCGGGAAATGGGTTTAGAGGATTTGGGAGATGGTTTGGTGGTGAAGGAGATCGGAGAAGACGAAGTTGCCGCCGCCATGGTTTAGAGGAATGAGAGAGAGGGAGAGAGATGATGGAATGAGTTTTTGTGAACGTGAATCGTTTTGTTTAAATGAGAGTTGGTGAGGGTTTTGTGTGTTTACGAAAATACCCTTGGTTATTTGATTTTTGTTTGTTTTTTTTTTATTTTTGTAGTGGATGAAGAGGAACTCTCTCAAGTGAGAGAATCTAATCTCGTTAGAACTTTGGGCTTATTAAATAAGACAAAGCCTAAATGTAGAATTTGTGGATGTAATAACGGTTGTGGGTTTCTTGATTGTGAGACCTAAAAATAAGCAGCAAGTTGGGAACTACGAATAGCACAAATGCACAATAATAGAGTTGTGTATGAAAAAAATAGCAGTGGAGTAGTATTTTTTTTTTAACTATTGCAACACTTTAATACTATAGAAAATTTGAAAATCTAGTTTCATTTGATGTTTTTTCTTTTAACTTTTCTTTAAATTTTTGGTTGGAATTTATATTTTGTTTTCAGATTTTGTCGCTTCTTTACATTTAATCTTATTGTTATTTGTGTAGATATCATCAATGTTTAATCATTTTTGTTCATTTATTGTCGTTTCACCAAAACTTAGCATATGATATGATGCTTATACTCATGTCTCCACAAGATTGACCATTTTTTCAACTCAAAACACTATTCACATCTTTATACACAAGGGGAGAGCACAAGGAGAAAATTCAAATAAAAATAACGGAAAATGTGGCAGCGGGGGAAGCAGAGAATACAAAGAGTTTGGCAGTTTTTCAGTCTCTTCTCTTAGGCCTCGGCGCATTGCCTGTTGCAAAAGACATTTTAGATAAGATGACAATATATGTTTTACAGCAAATAAAGATTATACAATGACAACGGAGAGAAAGGATTCGAACCAAATAAAAAACTGATACAAGGAGACAGAAGCGTAAGCTTAGCAGAAAGCTCTAATACGAGGTTTCCTTTTTTTACTGTAAGAATAAAATAGTTATATCCTACATAAATTTTCTTCTTGGTTCAAATTAATTATCATAAAATGAGGTGAAGTTTCACATTTGAAAGCGCTTCAACGTTGGCCAGAATACGAACACAATAGTATGTGGTTTGGTCTAAATCAGACATTCAGGTCAACACCCACTTCTCTCAGTTTTAATTTAAACCGCTCAAATATTTCATCAGTTCTGAAAATGTAACTTCTATGTGATTCACGCTGCTGATGACAATATAAATGCATAGTTTGAACACGTAGGGACGTAGGGATGCTGTCGTATTGACATGTTGTGCAATGAGCTGTCGTCATGGTGGCAACTCTTTGGCAATCTCTTTCCATAGTTACCATAAACGGATAAAACAAACTATGAAAGTTAGAGAGTCGGCTTCACGTTTTGCTACACTACACCTAATAAATTATTCAAGCTAACCATCAGTCACCATCCATTTCAGCAAATCTTGAATGATCTCTCTAATCTTGAAAATATTTATTCTTTTGATCACTAACCACAAGCGACAAACCTCCTTTTCTTTGGTTATTTACATTTATTTATGCTAGCTATTAGGTCTCAGTGGTAGTGGTAGTGGCATAGTCATGTAAATATTGTAAAGTATTTATCAACATAACAATTGTCAACATTACGGCTTTCCATCTAGAGAGACTACTGCAGGAAACAAATGCGGAAATCTCGTGATAAATGGATCAGAACGAAGGGGAAAACAATGCAGTAACCAGCTTTTTTATTAAAATATATAAACAAATTAGAAAAATGGTCTAGAAAAAAATAAAACTTACTATGTAACTAATGAAAAATGAATAATTATATGTTTCAACAAATAATATTACGGTCTTGCAAGACCTCATCAGTAATTACCATAATGAAAAATTTATAATATAATGAACCAGCTGTGATTACTAATCAAAGATAAACAGAGTTCTTAGAGTTAACGATGCATAGACAACTATTTATAGCTAACAAAATTTGAATCGGGAAATTGTAGCTTTTGTAATGCATTGCTTGTTGCGTATAAAACAAGCTAGTAACAGCTTTCAACCACACTACAAAAAATAGTCAGTCGTAAACAGCTACAAACCTAGCTAGAGGGACTAACAAAAACAAAAAGACATCCTAATTAACTGATATGGACTATGATGATGCAATGTATCAATACCCATTTGGTGAAAATAAAAAAGAACGTAACGTACGTGGCTGCTATATAACATAGCCAAGAAGAGTCGTGTTCTGTTATGTTCTAAGTGAAGAAGTGAGAAATAAGCAAAGATAAAGAGATATGAAGATGAGAGGATCTGATTATCAGAATCTACTGATGATGGTTATAATAGTTGTAACCGTTGCAGCGGCGGCTCGAGGTGAAGACGGGTTCGTGACATGGGGGGATAACTACTACACAACATGGGGACACCCAGCTTTGGTTATTAATAAAACCTCTGAGCTCCACCTCACCCTAGATCATAAATCTGGTTGGTTTCTATCTTTTTCTCTCTATTTGGGTGTGTGTTTTGTCTCTATATGTGTTATGAACTTTGTGTTTGTGTCTATACGGTGCTTATGTTTGGTCACATGTTCCTTAACAGGGTCCGGGTTTGAGTCCTACAAGGTATACGGATCAGGATCTTTCAACATGAGAATCAAGTCACCCCAAACCAAATCTACCAGAGTCATTACTTCCTTCTACGTAAGTATGAATGACATAAACATTCTGGAGGGCTTCTTGAAGTATGTTTTGATCTTAAATGCTATATTTAAAAAAAAAAATCCTAAATATTAGTATGTATATTGCAGTTAAGATCCAAATCAAGCCGCCACGACGAGCTCTGTTTCCAGATTTTGGGAAACGAGGATGCGTATTTGCTGAATACAAATATATTTGTATACGGTGAAGGAAATAAAGAACAGAGGTTTCGTCTTTGGTTTGATCCAACCAAAGATTATCATTCCTATAGGTTTCTTTGGAACCCATATCAAGTTGTGTAAGTATATTTTTTTTTTTTTTGTTAAAGAAGTTGTGTGAGTATTTTCAGTCATTTATCTACTGTTTAACATCAGTAACAAAAATAATGTTATTTTCTACAAAATTTCAGGTTCTATGTAGATGATACACCGATCCGAGTGTACAGGAAGGATCAAGACATTTACTACCCATCGGTGCAGACCATGTTCATGCATGGGAGTGTTGAAAACGGATCAACAGTTAACCCCAAGGAGATGCCTTACACTGCAAAGTTCCAGGCATCAAAGATTGATGGGTGTGCAACTGAGTTTATGAGTATAGAGAAATGCTTTGGTCCTCAATTCTGGTGGAACCGCAAAGAGAATTGGGTGCTAAGCTCAAGAGAGAGGAAACTTTATGTGAATGCAAGGAAGGTGTACCTGGATTACGACTATTGCTCTGACAGAAAGCGATATCCGAAGGTGCCTCAAGAATGCAAAAGTTACGGTTAGAGAAAGCTCAAATACTTGTCAAAGAGTCAACAGCCTAAAAAAACGAAAAAGCTTTGAGATATTAACAAATGTTATTGTAACATGCTTTATAGTAAGCTGTTTTTTTTTTGTGAAAAAAAATTATAGCAACTTTATAGTAAGCTGTTACTATCAAATATTTAGAGTAAACTGATTCTGCTACAATAACATTACAAGAGGTTAACAGAGAGACAAGAGTTTTGTTTTGCTGTTTATTTGTAAAGCCTTTTAAATTGAATTTCAGGCATTGTTAAACCAGACACAGCCAAATTCAAGGCAGAGTCGACTATAGCTGCTGTCTTCAACAGCAAGTAAACTAATAGCACACTGAGACCTTTCTTTATCCAGTCTTTACCTTCCATCAGGGAGTGAACGCTTGATAAAGAAAGTTTTATAAATATCTTCTTTGTGTATTCTTGGCATTTACACTCTCTGGGGCTTGCTTGATTCTCGGCGAATCATTCTCCAGACTTGTTTACTCAAAGAGTCGAAGGAGATTAAATCTTTCTATCATAAATCTCAAATCCCCTTTCACTATCCAGAAAGTGTGGTCAATTTCGTTTCATTAAAAGATGGATTGGTCAAAAAAGGCTTACTGGATACCATTCGTAAGGGTTGTGCAGAATTAGGGTTGTGCAGAATTAGGGATGTTGTGATGGGTAAAATTACCCGGCCCGACCGAACCTGAAAAAACTTGCCCAAAAAATATCCTAAACTTAAAAACCCGAAAAAACCCCAGTATTATTAGGGTAATCCGCGAAAAACCCAAAAATTTTAGGGTTATCCACGGGTCCCCGTGAAAAATTCTATCTCTATTTTCTTAAAGTTTTATGGGTTTTAGGTAAAGCTTTAATTATAATTTTAAATAAATTTATATGTATTGGATATTTATTTTTTAATCATGTTTTGAGATTTATAGTTTTATACAAAGTTTTGAGTTTTAGAAAGATAATGATTAAAAATATATCATCACCTGTACGTTAAAGAAAAGAAGCGTAACTAATATAGAAGCTCGATTATATCACATAAATCCAAGAAAAATAATCAAAAACAGAGAAGATAATTAAACAAGTTCAAAAGCAAAGAGCCTCATGATATGTTGTTAAACAAATTCAAAAGCAGAAACAAAGTTCAGAACTTAAGCAGAAATAAACCAACTTTAAGAAATAGACTCAGAATTCAGAAACACAGAGTATCAACGTAAAGAAGCAGAATCAAAATTACCCAAGACTTTGTTTAACTCATTTCAGAACTACTTGATGTGGCTGTAGGATCCTTGTCTTCATCAAAATAATCTTCATCCCCTGAAATTATAAAATATAATCTGTAGTTACATAAAAAAGTTATATATGAAACAAGAAAACACAATTTCAAAACTAATAATTTACCTTCAAATTCAGCAAAACCTCTTAACCAGTTTCGAGTACACATCAAAGCTTGAACATATTTTGAAAGAAGACGGTTTCTGAAAGGACTTATTACTCTTCCTCCAATGCTAAATGCTGATTCTGATGCCACAGTTGTGATTGGAATGCTGAGCACATCACATGCAAGAGAAGCTAAATCGCCATAGCGTTGTCCTTGATCTTTCCAATAACCTAGAATTTCTGTGTCGGTGAAAGACCTAAAATCTAGCCTAGGATCTTCTAAATACATCTCCAGATTCGTCTTCTTATTGTCTAAACCAGGCTCGATGCTCCGATCAAGTTCAAACAGATCCTACGTTATTGTATTAAGCATCACATTAGATAGATAAGTAGATTATGATATATGAATTTATACACAACAAAAGACTTACATAATTCAGATCATCTTCTAATGGTGACTCAGTAAGAAGCTCATGTGGAGTTAGTGTTGCTGAAAAGGTTGAAGAACTTCAAAACTTGGTTCCATACTCTTCAAAAATCTTTTTCAAATTCTTTTTGACAACTTCAACTTTTTTTCTCAGCATTTCTTCGATCCACTTTGTCATAAGCTGTTCTAAGTATTTGAAGCTTCAATCTTGGATCTAAAACAGCTGCCATAACTAGAATGAGACTGTATTCATCCCAATACTTAGAAAACTTAACTCTCATTCTCTTAGCCATCTCTTTCATCACTAGCAGAATACTTCATCAGTAAACATTCAATTTTCCATATTTGTAGAAAATATGCATTAGCCATGGGATAATTAACGCCTGAGAAGAATTCAGTAATCTTGCTGAAGGGCTTCAAAAACTCATAAATTTTTTCCCCTCGCTCCCACTCATCCTCTGAAGGCAGTGATCTATAACTCCTGTCACACTCTTTCAAACTAGCAAATGCAGCACGGAACTTCAGAGCTCTAGCGAGCATATCATAAGTCGAATTTCACCTTGTTGGTACATCTAGAGACAATCCTGCTCCACTATTAATCCTTGCACTCTGAACACATGCAGCAAATGCTTCGATCCTTGATCCAGATGCTTTGAAAAATTTAACACTCTCTCGAATATTTTCAAGAATACTATCAGCTAGCTCTAACCCTTCTTTCACTATGAGATTTAAAATGTGGGCATAACATCTAACATGAAAGAACTTCCCCTCAACAACCCATTTCCACTAACCATCCGAATTCGATGCTTCAGGATCTTCTGCATGCTATCATTGTACTTAGCATTATCCAAGGTCATAGAGAAGACCTTTTTCCCCCAATCCTTCAAATAACTAAGAAGTTCGTTAGCTACATCTTCACCGGTATGTGGATGTTTTAACTCACTGAAGGCTAATATCTTGTTGTTTAACCTGAAGCTATCATCAACATAATGTGCCGTTAAACAGATATATCCCATCATAGTTGTAGAAGCTGTCCACATATCTGATGTAAAAGAAACACGGCCCTTGAGTTCTGCTAACACTGTCTTCAGCTTCTCTCTTTCACCTTCAATTTTTTTATAAACGTCAGCTGCAGCCGTTTGCCTACATATATGCTGACATTTTGGCTTCAAGTACTTGTCCCTAGGCTTAACCTTCTCATACTCAACATATCTGAAAGGCTAATCATGATATATAATGATCTCACTGATCATATCACGAGCTACTTTGGGATCATACTCTTGTTCCTTATCTGACACGTGAGGATTTTGTGGACAGATACCCAAATGCCTTTTCAGAGAAGATGTGTCTGATGCAGATTCTGATACTAACTTCTTATTACAATGAATGCAACGACTTCTTCTTTTTCCATCTACCTCTACTCCTAATGGGAGAAAATCATTCCAAACAAGAGACCTTGCTCGTTTTGAATGACTTACTGTTTCAGTTGCTTGCATAAAATGAGTTTCGCTTTGTGCTGGTCCCTTAGTTTCATCCTCATCATCCATATCCATCTGCTCATTAGCAGCATTAAGAACTGCTATTGTGTCAAAGGTTTCTGAATCCATCCTACAAAACCAGTAAACAACCACAAAATTTAAATTACTATTGAATAAAAAGGATACAAAAGATTAAAAGTCCAAACAAAAAAACTTAGAGAGGATAACATAAATAATAATATGATTATAGAATTAACAACTAATGATGACCATAACATCAATGACGTTAAAGCCATACCTTTCCCAAATCTCAAATCGCTTTCTTCTTTATGAATTCAAGAACAAATCCTTTCTTATCTATATAGAAAAGACCTTTGAATCTTAGAGCTTAGCTAACATAAAGGCCACTGTTGTTAAATTATAAATGCGAAACCAAAACAATCATGACCGAAAGAGATCAACATGGAGCTTCTTCATCCAGAAGACGAAGATCTCCCGTGACCACAGCATATCATAGCCACTAACCTATCAAGCTAAATCCTTCAGGAAAAAAACCTAAAGTTTTAACCTTTACACGAAGCAACTTTAACAACGAATCCCCAACAAAGTATTCGATTTCTGGGAAATAAAACAAACCCTAGACTACAGAAAAAAAAAAAGAAAACACAGAGAAATGAAAATCAACCGAAGCAGATAAGGGTACTAACCAAATCTAGAGATAGATGATTCAGATGAACTTGAAGCTATGATCTTTGAAACTCGATCTAAGATGAATCGTCGCAAGAAAGCATGTCTGATGGATAGTTCTGCGATTTGTGGCTGCGGTCACGGGAGAGATAAAATTTTAGGGTGAAATATATAACGTAATACGACGTCGTTTTGGTTTACTTAAAAAAAACCCATAGGGTACCCGAAACCCGACAGTGTAAACCCGATAGGGTAATAACAAATACAAGACCCGCCCGATAAAAACCCGCGAAAATTAAAATGTAAACATACGGTTTTCGGGTCTCAAATTTTAATCGGGTTTCGGGTACCCTATGGGTAAAAACCCATTATTAACATCCCTAGGCAGAATAAACTGATGGTAGATCGTGAGATTTTGTTATGAAATCAGCAATTGTGTCATAAGGTTGTAGATAACGAAAGAATAATCTATCTTATGGGAATGAAAAAGTTAATTAACTTCAACAAGCTTTAGAAAAGGTACAATCTGATAACAATAGGACTCAGAAGGAAATTTTAGAAATTTTCAGAAAACTTCAAGCAACTTATGAGGACTATTGGTAACAGAAAAATCAAAATATGTGACATACAATAGGAAATCTCAATACAAATGTTTATCCTGCCTTAACAAAACGGCATTGTACCCGGAATAAGATTGTGGGGATTGCATGATGAAGATGGACACTTAATTTGGAAACATAATCAGCCATTTTAGCTGGACAGTTGATCTCAGATAATATTCTTGTAGCGTAAGAGATGTTTCATGGGTTAAGGACTAACAAGTCATGCTAAATTAAGTTTATGGCAATAAAAACGGATATGATTAAAATGTATGATATGGTGGAATGAGAATTTATTTACGCACTACTACAAAAGATGGCATTTGATCTTCGATGTATTACACTAATGATGGAATGCATATCGTCAATCCAATATTAAGTTTTAATATGCTGTCCACTGAAAATCAAACATTTTAATGGTAAATAGTTACATGTTGTCTAGCGGGTAAGAATTACGATTGAGAGGAATTCATGATGATTTATGTGGAGCACTAGAAAAAACAATAAACCATGTGGTTTTTAATGTCCCCCGGCGGTTCAAGTCTTGGCACTATTAGAGATCCCCTTGAATCCAATCATTGTTTTTGGACAGTCATTTTATGCAAATATGAATCATTTATTTTGGAGAGTACTCCTAATTGAAAGACCACCAATTTGTATAAATTCTATGGTATTTTTGGAAGAGACGAAATAACGAAGTGTTTACCAATATAGATATAAATCCTTGAGAGACTTTAAAGTTGGCAGAAACAGAATCACAAATTTTGACAGAGAGACAAGATACATATCATCAAGGAATGCTCAAAATGGAGAGGTAGAGGTTACTACCTTACCTTCCATACCGAGAAAATAGTGCTTTTCGAATGGGTCTTGGAAGGATAATGAAAGTCATTAGAGACAAAGTTAGTATAACACATCAGAGGGTTATGATGGCTTGATGGGACTAGGAAATACTATAGCTATTCTATCACCACTTCATTCAGAAGTAGAAGCTTTCATCTAGACAATAGAGTGTATGAGGAATTTACGTCAGTTTCAAGTCACGGTTGCAAGAGATTATTCTCAGTTAGTGAAAATGATTTAGAAACTAAAAAATATCCAGTTTTTATAAAACTCTTAGAAAATATCAAGAATCTGAAAGAGAGTTCTCACAACTCATAGATTATTCATATTCTCATAATGCATATAATTCAAAGATGTACGATCTAACACTTAATGCGAAGAAGCAATCACTGTTTATCGTTTATATGAATATATTTTATGAGTTTAATGACAAAAAAATATAGACGTTTTGGTCATTTTCGTCAAAATATAATCACTTTCTATAATATTACTATATTTAAATTGTTGATTGTAAAATTATTTATTTATAAAAAATTTTAATGCATTTTATGAGACATGAAAAATATTAATATAAAATGGAAAATATGAAACATCGGTATTTTCTAAAACAACAATACATGTTTACTTCATCCGCTTCATATTAAATTATTAATACATCTATACAAAAACACTTTCTAATATTTTATGAATATGAAAAATTAATATTTTCTAAAAACAACAAAACAGATTTACTTCATCCGCTTCACATTAATTAATACATATAAACCACAACACTTTCTAATATTTTATGAATATGAAACCTCAATATTTTCTAAAAAAACAATACAAATTTATACTTCATCCGCTTCATATTAAATTTATTAATACTTAATAAGATTGTTTTGTCTCTTTCATTCTTAAAGAGTGAGTTCATGTTCTTAGCTATTCATAGCTTTTCCAACATGGTATCAGAGCTTTGTTGCTCTTCTTGGGCTGAACTCACTTCTATTTCGATTTTACTCATCTGAATCTCTCTCTCACTTTGAAATTTGTTTTGAGGAGCTGTGTGGCTAAGATTCAAAACATGAACAGAAGAGAGTTTAGATAAAGTATGTGTTTAAAATCTATGTTTTGATTCAAGATAAAAGCTTTTATAAAAGTTTTTTTTTTAATCAGTGACTCTCCCCTTGATCTCCTCATTGATTAAGCTTTTGGATGAAGGAATGAAATATGTTCATAACAGCTTGAGGGAGGGAGAAAAGATTATACTTGTGTCTTGGAAAAACACTTGAATCGATTTTTAAAAATGTGTGTGTTCTTCATCTTGTCTAATGACTTCTTTTAAGAGGACAAGATGAAGTTCGTTTTTGTTGGTTCCTCTCTCCCATGTGTAAGCTTTGGTCCTGATCTTGAGTTAGGATTATAAGAACAAAGCCTAAGGGAGGGCAATGGAACAAAAGACTTCATCTGTTTTGGTTTAAAATTGATTTATTTACAAAGATGAAGTTCTTTCTCTCTAAAACATTATCAGTCTTTTATCCCCTTTGTCTCTCAATATTTTCAAACTTGGTAAAATACTTTGATTCTAGTGAAACCAATGCTTGAGAGGGAGAGAGACTGATGGTGAATTGAAGAAAATTGATTTGCAAGAGCATTTGAATTTCAGATTTAAAGAAAGCTCTTTGAAAGGATTTAAAATCTGAAAATGTTTTCAACAGATTCTTGAGTAATCTGATTTTGAAAATGCTTTAAAAATGTGTTAACTGGTGGGATGTTCATGCCTCACCAGCATTGTGATCAGCCATGAAGCTTGAAGGCCATGGACTGAAAATTGCTTCCGCAAAACTCTCATTATCCTCCTTACTCTTACTCTCCATTATTTTTTCATATTCTCTCATACTCTTGTTACTAATTCTCTGGTTACTTATACTCTCTGGTTACTTTATTCTCTCCATCATTCACTAATTTTGTGCTTTGAATCTGTCCATACTCAACAGGTTCTAAGTCTAAGAATGGTGATTGGTGTTTGTACTTGGTTGTCTCAAGAAGACAATGCAAGTTTGGTTGATCTAGAGCAGCATCAGAAGCA
>CAKOAT010049599.1:286401-315323 GCA_932364175.1 Eruca vesicaria subsp. sativa | reverse complement strand
ACTGTATGAAAGTGATGAATCAGCTCACCAGCAAGATGTTAGCTAAAAGGTCTTTAAGCATCAAGAAGGCACAGCTCACAAGCATGGAGTCTAGTATCATTCTGTTTTTAAGTCAAGAGAAGCGGTGTCACACACGGTTCCCATGGTGTCACACACTCAACAATCATTTCAAATCATGGCTCAAACCATGAATCACCTTTGGCGGTTCTAAAGACAAGTCCAAACCGCAAAGAGAATCATAGAGCAAAGAAATTTCAAAGCTCAAATCAATCTAAGTTCATAGTTATCCCAATGCACACGCAAAGGCTATACTCTTTTTTCCCTCATCATGGTTTTATCCCAAGGGGTTTTACGTGGTGAGGTTTTTAATGAGGTAGTCATTTGCGTGTTGCAAGCTTGGCCTTTGGAACCAATGGCTTCCGCAGCCCAACCTTGAGGGAGGGTATTAGTGTGAAGCAAGACAAGGAGATGTGAAGGCCAAACAAAGGAAGTGAAGGCCAAGCATCTCCACACCAAACTGAAGAAGAAGAGAAGAGTTCAGATACTTGAAGTTGGAGTTTTTCTGTACAGTTTTGACTTCCAAGCAACCAAGCTTGAGCTAGAGGGTCTTGGAAGGCAAGGCAAGTTCAATTTCGTCCAGCTAACTTCAGAGGCAGATTTAAATTCAAATAAGACAAGTGACTGCTGGAGAGAGAGGCTAGAGAAGTGGGGATTTAAATAAAATAAAAGTCACATGTTCTCTTAAGAGAAAGAGAGTTGTTGGGAGCTGTCACTATATCTTCCTTGCTACAGAAACTCTCTTGTCTTCTTCCTCCTTGGCAGCTTCCTCAAGACTTGTTTATTCATTATCTAGGATATTATTAGTTTAATCTCTCATTTGTCTTATTGCTGTGGTTGTAAACCTAAGCAATTTCTCTATAAAAAGAGAGGCTCCTCTTTGTAATCAGAACATAAGAAATAAGAAATAAGCTTCATAAATTTTGTGTGTCTCCCTCTCCTTTACTAAGTGCATTGCAAATCATTCACAATGTAGAGTAGGCATGGGCGTTCGGTGGTCCAATAGGTTTCGGTTCGGTTGATTCGGGTTTTCGGTACTGTGCTCATAAGTACCATTCGGTTTTTGCTAATAATCGGATCGGGTTCGGTTCGGTTCCTTCCGGGTTCGGTTCCGTTCCTTCCGGGTACGGTTCGGTTCCTTTCGGGTACGGTTCGGATCGAATTATAACCAATATCTGAAATCATCCAAAAATATTTTTTTTAAACCTAAAAATTTGACAAAATAGTATTCAAAAGATGTAAATTATTCACAAGTATAATTAAAAATTAGTTAAACTAGCTAAATTAGCTAAGATATATTCAAAATAACATATAACATAGACTATGAAAATATTTAGAATATTATAAACTATCTAAATTACCTTAACATATATAAAAATATTAACATATTTAACTAATTTCGGATACCTTCGGATCCTACTTCGAATTTGGGTTCGGTTCGGGTTATATCAAAAGTCTGAAGTACTAGGCTCATAAGTCCCCTTCGGTTAGTTTTGTATAATGGTTTGGATCCGGCTTCAGGTTTAGGTCGGTACTTCGGGTTGGGGTAAAAACTCCCAGGCCTAATGTAGAGAGTAGGTGCCACACGTTTTGGATCTGTCTAAGGACAGATCATTGCTTACCATTTCTCCTCTAAATCAGTTTAAAACTCCTTTTTATCTTCTGTTCATCTCTAACTTATTGATTCAAATTCCTTGTAGTTTTAGTACACAAATCATCAGTGTTGTGATATTCCACAAGGATAAATTCATACTAGAGTTTAATTTGTTCTTAGTTTAATCCTAGAGTTCTTTTATTAATCTTACAGTCACTTAATGCTTTTAGATTCAGATGGTTGTGTAGATTGTTTTGCTGAGAGGATTCAATCACAAGCAACATTGGTGCCCATTTATTTGGCTGTTGATAGAAGGAATTATATTTAATTTACTGGAAGATCAATTTATTTTTGTCTTTACATAAATAAAATAATCTAAAGGATAAAAACGAAATAACCGTTCAGTCGATTATGCATAATTCCCTTTAACAACAACCTGTAATCCGCCTGCATGTCCAATAGCGATTCATATAAACTAAATATGCTAATCAGAAATTGAGGCCAGGAAATACGGTTTATTTTATAAACAAATTACAATATACAGATTATTCTCTGGAAAGCAAAATCCAAAAGGTTAAACATTGCAACACACGTTATAATATACTCCAATAACAATCAAATGACCACTTTCGTCTCTTCTTCATAGTTGATTCGTAGGTCATATCGATCTTTATGGATGGAAAAGAGGGTTTAGGGAAGTAGATGGAGTCATTAAGATAACCAAAAGACTACCTTATTTTTTTAGTATTATTTTGTAACTTCAAAAGACTACCTAATTGTTAATATTTGTATGGCCGTTCTCTTCGTCTCCTTCTTTCACCGTACTCGTAGGTGATTTAATGATTTTACAAATATCAATTTGTTTGCTCTTACTCCATAAAAATATGTATAAACCAATCACAACTACCACCGCTCCAATAACACTGCAACAGTGACAATATAATTTTGGGTTAGTAATATATAAATTGTATTGAACTAAGTGATTTCATACGCGCAACACTAAAATTTTAAAATTAAATAGCTTTTTTTGAAAAAAAATTTGAATATACGTATATCTAATTAGAACTAGGTTATTCTGTTAACTGGTGAATTTAACGTTTTAGAAGATTAAAATATAAAAAAATTTAAATTTTATCTTAATTTGTGTTAAAGTAATAAACTAGCAAATAATTTTGACAAAATATATATATTTCTATAAAATTTGTTAAGATTTATTTTTGTTAAAATGGATTCTTTAATATACTAAACCATGACATTTTGATGACAAGAAAAAAAACCATGACATTTTACTCATGATAATGAATGTGATGACATCACATAGACAAGTGTTATACTGTACTCCCTCAGTTTCAAATTATATAATATTTAAAAAGATTTATATTGTTTAAAATATATGATGTTTTGAAATTTTGAAGTTAATTTTAAATTTATTAAAACTGTTCAACAAATAAAATTTTACAATATTTTTATAATTAATTGAACAATTTTAAAAATATATCTTTAAAAATACTTTTAGAGGAAGATATATTTTCTTAATGTTTATGCATTAAGGTAAAATATCATACAAAAAAATAGAGGGAGTATTGTTTAAAAGAGTAGGATCTCGATTGCTCTTCTATCTATGTCGATTTATGGACAAATGTATATTTTATTAATCTTAACTTTATTTAAGTTTCAATTTTAAATAAATTTATATTATTTTATGTTTGATACGAACTAGTTACTTTTTATTCTAAGTTAAATGAAAAAAAATCTTATACTTATATTATTTTTAGCATTTTAATAATAATTATGTATTTAATTTAAAATTTTGATATGCAACTAATCATATTTTAGAAATCTTACCAAAAGCAATTAATTTATATGATTAATCTAAATTACCATTATCTTATTTTGGAAACTTACCAGAAAAAAAATCTAGCAGTAAAAATTTAATGTCTTAATATAGCTGAAACCTTGTCATATGATCTTTTGTAAGTCATGACATCTTTTTTTAGAACGAATGTGGTGATGGTATGAAAGTAAATAGTAAGAAATCACTTTACAAATAGTGTTTAGGTATTATTTCATGTTTGATACAAAATTTGTTAGCTTTTATCCCAAGTTAAATGGATTTATTTTATTTCGGTTACATTAGTTTTAGTATTCTAACAATAATCATGTATCTAATTAAATTTGTATGTAACCAAAATTAGCTATATATTAGAAATCCTACAAAAGGTGAGTACTAAGCCAAATTTTAGCCATTATCTTATATCAGGAATTTTATCAAAAATAAAAATCTATATCATTAAAATATTCATGTCATAATATAATTGAAGTCATGTCTTATTTTTCTGTCGACCATGTAATTTGTTTTTAGAATGAATGTAGTGATAGCACATAAGCAAATCTATATAAAAAAATAAAAAAAAACTTAGCAAATAATGTTTATGGAATTTGCAAGGTTTTATTTTACCTTCCCATATAGAAATTTATAAAAAAATATAATAATAACTTAGCAACAATGTTTATGGAATTTGCAAGGTTTTATTTTACCTTCCCATATAGATCATACGATGAAGTATCAAGAAATCGAACACGATTGCGAAAATAAGTGTGACAGGACTAAATGCTGATGTAAATACAGGTCCACGTTGTTTGATACACCATGATATTCCCACCGTAGACATTCCTTGTGCACCTACACCCTATAAACATACACAAAATAGATAATTTTCACTGTCGTAAATTTATATAATATATGTAAATATATACCCCTATAACGACGGTGATTATGGTGAATTTGTCTCTAAGGATCCAATCTTCCACATGTCTAGTCTTGATCAAGCTAAGAAGAGCACACTGAAGCGTCCCAAAGACCGATAAAATAACCGTACCCGAGTATGGAAATGGGTAGTTCACGTTAACTTTGGCTTGTATAAACATCCATGAACTGAAAAATGTAACTCCTAAGGATAAAAGAAAGCAGCCTTTGATCCAATTCTCATGTCCTTTTCGGATGTCAGAAACCGTTGCGTGTTCTTGAGAGTTCGACAATGAAATGCCTTGGTACAACGTAAGAATTAAAGCTCCAGCTAAGCTTATCATAGCTCCAAGAACGACACCGTATCCGGCTTTTGTTTTCATATTTAGCTTTTCGAATCTAAAATAAAAAATCAACATCAACATGTGTTATTATAGCATTATTATTGGTCAGACAAATAGAAGTGGTCAATCCGGTAAAACCAAACCAAGCCGATCCCATCCAAACCCAAAAAAATCTTTTAAAGTTGTTGTTTTTTGATCATCAACGAAAGACAATTATTTTCAAACACTAGTGTCAGACTGTCCACTTTGGTATTCATCATTCGAAGAATATGAATGATTTGTGAGTGAATAAAGTTATTTAAAGATCTTTATGTCTTCTAAATATTTCGCAAAATTTGGTTATATCATACAATTTGAATGTTATTATTTAAAAATTGTAGTATATAGATATGTTTTCCGTTTTAGACAATAAAAAATGATTGATTAAAATGTAACAGTATTATGATATGTAAATTATATAATATAAAGGTTATTATATATAGTTAAGCTATTTGCTTGTTATATGTAGATTAATATTCCGATTTTATTAGTACTATTTTATTTATATTTTAAATTTTTCTCATTTTCATAGCTTTTAAATAAAATATTCTTTTTTGCTTTTAGATTTCAACATTTTTTTGTGATGAATCTTATTTATTTAATAATATTAAAATATCAAAATTGCGTTCTTGCAGTTGCAATCACGATGCTTCAATAAGACTTTGTTTGTGTTACTGATATTTCTTCAATGAGTTTCTAAATAAAAATTGAATGCCTCATTTGAGATACTTTTCTCACATTTTCTATATCGTTTTTATGTTCTTTCATTTTTGTATTAGTTAGGTACCCTTTGAAAATATGCATTTATAGACTTGGAATGATAACATTTATGAACACTTTTAAAGGTGTATTTAGTGTATAATTTGAAATGATAATAATGTTTAGTACTAAGTGTACCCGAATATTAGAGCCAGAATGAAAGTTAAAGCAGGCAATGTGCCCCAGAAAGCAGATCCTATGGTGGCAGAAGTGTAGCTAAGTCCAAGCAAGTAGAAATATTGCATCAAACTAGCCCTGCCAAAATAAAAGTGCAATAAAAGATAAAAATGAGTCTAACAATAAAAGTGGAACTGCATTATAAGAATTATGAGTTAAGGTCATTTTGAACTGCACTCCCTAATTTACTCTAAAATTAAGTTTATAGTAAAAATATACTCAAACCCTTCTTTATTTTTATTCTTTTCCACAAATGAAGTTTTTTTGTTCATTGTTCTATGTTTTACTCTAAATGGTTAAAGTAAATTCAACTCAATTACAAAGCTACTTCACTTGAAAGAAAAAATAATAATAATTATACATTGGATTTGGAAATACTTAAGAAAACTATAAAACCAAAACTTACCCAAAAAGGCCACATACGAAAAGCTGACACGATACGCTTGTGGTTAGCTTCGTCCTTGTTTTCCTGATCAAATCATGAAATGGAGTATTTATGTGGTCCGAAACACAAAATTCTGATTTTATGACTTTTATCTATAGTTCTGTATACTATAAAACATCATTAAAATGTCAATTAAAAGGCTAGCATCAAACTTTATTTTTTATTTATAAATACAACTTCTCACAACATAGTAATTCAATTTGAAAAAAAACATTGCGTGAAGTTTTCTTTAATTTTTTTTTTTTTTTTTGATAATCCAGGGGTTCTCCACTTACGTGAATCATTCCCCTGGGCCCGATCAGGTAGCGGCCATTTCACCTGGAAGAGCTGTACCTAGGCTGGGGACAAGGCCTAATACCGCACTTAATGACAATAATCGGCAGTTTCCCTCTGCTTAGCATCGGGCCCGTGAGTATGACAATTGGCTCACAGGGTCCTTACCAAACGAATTACCTCATCCCATCAAGTTTTCTTTAATTTTAAAGCAATATAAACTGTAAAATATAAGGAAATAGATAATGAAAATATATTTTTTCTTAAGCAGTTAAAAATTATAGAAACTGAAAATAAAGAAGAATATCAATACTATTAAATTAGGAATATGCCCAATTAATATTAGTTCAGTCCAACTAAATATAATATGCATCTGCATATAACTGCTAATATATATGTTTAAATAATATGCATCTATATTAACAATTTCATAGCACTACATTCCTATTTTTACGGACCACTAAAGACCTATATTGCCTATAATGTATTTAAGGACTACAAAGATAAGTAGTTTTTCATGAACTTCAGAACAATAATTAAAACAAATTCACAAATAAAGCTTACTTTGTAAAGGTTGATAGGCTAACTTAATTTTAATAAAAAGAGATTAAAAGTATTGATTATCAAACAAAATTGTAATTATACTTTATTATTTAAATATACATATATATATATATCACTGTTTATGATTAAAGTACAAAATTAATGTGTAAAATAGTTATGACACAAGTATATGTTTATCCAACATCACAAATTCAATTAATTATCAAAAATTCTAAATTAAAATTTGAATAAATATAATCACAAACATATAAATTATTCTTTCGAACATTTTTCAAAAACATTGTTTGGTTTTCGTTACGTGATAGATTTAATATTGGTTTTCGGATGTAACATTAGAACCATTCGAGTATATAGGTCAAGTCTAATAGAATATAAGCTTTTAATTTTTGGGTCGATTCCAAGTCAAGTTTTTGAGTATGAATATCTTGACTAATTATGTTAAATAACTACTAAGAAAATATAATATATTGTAAACTTTAGGAATAAAGTTTAAAAATAATTTTTGAAAAATTGGTATAATAATTTAACATTTTACCAAAAAAAAGTTTAAAATAATTTTTGAAAGGCATATGACACAAGTATATATTTATGCAACTTGGCATATTTAATATAGTTACCAAAATTAAATAAATTTAAATAAATATTAAACACAAATATAACAATTAAAATTTTCAAAAAAAAAATTAAAACAAAAATATACCTTTCCTTTAAAAGGGAATCTAGTTAACTATTAAAATTTAAACATTTGATTTACCTTTCCCAAAAATAAGCGATCGGAAGAAGAAAAAATGTGGAAATTCCCAAACGATAGGTAGCAATAATCATATGATTAATGCCTTGATCGAGAACTTTCTTTGTCAAAGCGTTAACCAACCCATTAATCATGTTAACCACGATAATCACTATCACCGGTGCCCATTTTCCATCGATACAACCCATGAAATAACGTCTACTTCTCTCACTCTCCCACTCTTATTTTCTCCCTACGTCACTATATATCTATCTCTTCTTTATTAACTTCATTCAGTAGTAGAGACCAGGTGGATATTTATATAGATCACATATGCTGAGTTGGAAGCATTTTTTTTTTTTGAAAACGAATATTTGAAGAATACTTTTATCACCGGAAACAATTTAAGCTACAGTAAATTAGTAATACAATATGATACTCCATCCGTTTCAAATTATATGATGTTTTAAGAGGTTTATGTTGTTTCAAAATATAAAATGTTTATAAGTTTTAAGATATGTTTTGAAATTTTAAAGTTAATTATAAGTTTATTAGAAACTGCTCAACCAATAATATTTTACAATCTTTCATATAATTGATTGAATGATTATAAAATTATATCTTTTAAATTATTTTTTAGAAAATATAAATTTCATAATCTTTGTACACCAAGCCACAACATTATATATTATGAAATAGAGAGAGTATTTGATTTCTTTTAAGAACTTATGACAATAAATATTGTGTATTATCGTACACCAGTCGTTTTCCAACGTAAGCTTAGTTTAAAATACTTAAACTAAGGATCTGACTGATTTCTCCGCAAGCACCCGGAAAAAGAATTTTTCGATTGATAGCGATTATTAGCATTTTGTAACATTCACATAATATGCAATAAATCACTCCAAACCATTCTGATCCCGTTAAAATCATAAATTGGTCTCTATTATCATTTGCAGTTGCACGCGGTTGGATAAATAAATATAACAATATTTTTGAAGATATTTTAAATTTTGAAATATGTAAATATGTCTATATATATGTATATATATATATTTTAGTTTAAATTCATTAATAATATCATACTTTATATTGTAAGAAATTTAAACCAATAATATTCACTATATAAACATATATAAATATACATACAAATATAGAAAAGCAAAATTTTCTTTGGAAAATTATAATATAAATATTCAAAAGCACTTTTATTGAAATCATAAATTTCATGTAAATTTTAAAAATAAATAATTGTATCATTGTTATTAATATATTATATTAATAATGATTATATTTTATCATCATATTATGTTTTTGATATTTTTAGAACGTTATAATATGTTAATATTAGCAATTTATTATTAAATCGTTGTGTATCTCATAATCAATCAATTATAAACATCCCACAAATACACCAATTTTAACCACTTTACCAATTGTACAAAACACTTAACAACCCTACAAAGCGCAATCACATACAATAAACTTTTGCAATTGTAACTACGCCTGATGTGCTTCAACCAACCAAGCCGTACGTGTCGTTTAAAAGAAATACCTAAACCAGATGCTTTAGTTCCGTTATCTAATTTAACTTACTATAAACAAATTTATATAAATAAGCAGTATATGTTTGAAATTTTGTATAACAATATATTTGTATATATTAATATTATAGTTAATTTACATTTGAACACCTTTACAAGTAACTATAGTTATTTTAAGTAGTAAATTTGGTAAATATTAGAGAAAATTATATAAATTTTTTATTGTTGATATTGATACAATTTGTAAATTATTTTAATATAATTTTTTGTATAAATATGTATGTACTAAATGAATTATCAGTATTAGTTAGGAAAATTATTTGTTCTTGGGTAAAAAAAAAATCAACATTATCCCATTAAACTATCTAACCTTTAATTATTCTATTAGATTATAATTTCCGAAATCCCAACTGTTCCCTTGAATATATAATTAAGGAACTAATTGTGAAATATAAAAATAGAATTTAGTAATTAAACTAATTAAAATTAAATGAAAAAAATCAGAAATCCCCAGAAAAAACAAGCTCTAATTTTCAAAGACTTGTTTCTACAAAAAAAAAAAAAACAAAACAAGCCATATACTAATTGTTGATTTTTTTTGTTCAAAATTTTGATTTTTCTTTTCAAATATAAAAACTGAATATGTCCAAATATTTTTATAACTGCACTTTCATTATTCAGAATTGTTCATAGTTATTCATAGAACCTGCAATCTACTATATGTAAAAAAAAACAATCAACATGTTTGAACTGTATTTGTACACATATTAGATTTCCGAGAATATTGTAGATTGTTATTTCTGCAAATTTTAGAGCTATAACTTAAACATAAAGTATGGATTTCAATTATATTTAGATAACTTTTGTTTAAGTTGATTACTTATTCTAAGCAAAGTAGATTCGTGAACAAAACGCTCGATTTTCACCAATCCAATTTTCATAGAACTTAAAATCTACAATTAGTTGAACAAAATATGAAATTTTTATTTAATAAGTTTTAAAATACAAAAAATATAAGAACATTGGTATGAGTATTTCTTCAATTGTTCCTAATTAATTATTTTTGTTATTATAACTTTTTATTTTGGTCGACAAAAAAATGTATAAATTTGGAATAGCCTAATAATATAATATACGTGTTTTTCTCTGACATACTATAACAATTTTCTCTATTAGTTAATGTCTTTTTGTCGATGAGGTAGACAATGAGAAAAAGTTGCCTATTTATATAAGAGTTATTCTTAGATTCACCTTCTCTAAATTTACCATTAACTTAATAATCAACAAAACACTGTCAAATCATATTAAAGAAAAAGATAAAAACATATAAAAATGATCGTAATTGAAAAAAATAAAATAAAATAAATGTTGTTAATGCCATCAATGAAACCATAAACCCTAAATAATAAAAACTAACACTAAATACTAATCACAAAACCCTAAATCCTTAGAATTTTTAACCTTGGGTAAATCCTAAATTCTTGGGTAAATTTTAAATTCTTGGGTATATACTAAATCCTAGGATAAATTATGGTTTTGCTGATCCTAAACCCTAAATCATAAAAAAAAAAAAAAAAACTAAATCTAAGATAATAATCACTAAATTCTAAATTATTGGATAAACTCTAAGTTCTTGAATAAATTTTGAACATTTGGGTAAATCCTAAACCCTAGACTTTATGATTTTGCTGATGGTATTTAAGATTTAGGGTTTAAAATTTAAGGTTTCAGAGCGACGTTAACAACATTCTTTTTTTGTAATCAATGATATTTATGATTTTTTTTTTTCATAAATAGACTATGAGTTAGCAAATCTAATTTCACTACTAACTTAATAACCAATAAAAATTTATCAAGTCATATTAAATTAAAATAGAAAAATAAATAAAAATAATTGTAACTGTAAAAAAATAAAATTAAACATTGTTAATGCCGTCAACAAAACCCTAAACCCTAAGTCATAAAAACTAAATTATAATCACTAAACCCTAAATCCTAAGATATATGGAAGAGAAATCTTGAACTATTGGGTAAATACTAAAGCTTAGGGTTTATAATTTTGCTGATGGCGTTTAGAATATAGTGTTTAGGATTTAAGGTTTAGGGTTTTACTAACAACGTTAACAACATTAATATTTTTTTGTAATTAACAGTATTTATGATTATTATTTATTTTTTTCCATAACTAGAATATGAGTTGGCAAATTTTAATTGACTATTAAGCTATTATTCAATGGTGAACCCAAGAATAAGTCTTTCTATATAGTAAATATAAACACAAATGGTTGAAATAGCAAAAGGAAAAAACTTAAAAAGGATTAGGAATATATGATGTTCAAAAGCTACTAGGAATTAGTGAATGGAAAGAGACCCTAGTTACATAACTACTATTAGAAAAATTTCCTAGTGGTGTAGCGGAATCCTTTACACAACATTATTCTCTTATACTATTCTTAATTATGGTTTTATCCTAATGATTTGTTCTACATATTCGATTTATCTAAAACAAATAGTTTTTTTTTTGTTTAAAAAAACAAATAGTTATACACTACTTTTCTTTCTCTAGTGGTATAGCGGAATCCATTACACACCATTTATTCTAGTGCTAATGTTTTCCTTTTTTTAAATTGGGGCGGCTAATCTCACTCCTTGCATGGCCGTGCGAGAACATCGAGAGGCCTAATTTTAAATGATATAATTTTGACCAAATAGATAAAATCTAAATGCTAATGAATCTTTCCACTCAGTCCCATTCAATCGCCAAGCTATGCACACCGTTTGTTTGGTTGTTATTTCTTCTCAAAAATCAAGGAAAAGACAACTGTAACATGATACGTACTGACTAGGGATGGGTACGAATCGAATATCCCGGATTTTCAATATATTTGTGATTTACTTTATATGTTATGAATATCTAATTTTAGTATTTGCTTTGCTTCGAAAAAATATGGATATCCGGAAAAGCGAATATCCGGAAAATAAATAGATCTTTGCGGATGTTTATGAATATTTACGGATATCTCATCCATTTTTATTTATACAAATAATCTTAAAATTTTGATACAAATTTGTTTTGCAAAAATATTTTTTGCATGATATATAAAATAAAAATTAAAAGAACTAGTGAATTTACATATTTTGTAATTTTTAAGTTGAAATTACAATTATAATAACACAAAATTTAAGAAAAAAAATATAATTGTCATAATTTTTTTCTCTTTTTTATGTAATACTTTTATATAAGTAATAATATGAATAGAATTGTTCAAAATCATGTGCTAGAATAATAATTATATAATTTTATACATTTAAATTTTTAAATATAATCAAGATATACATATATTTATATATTTCTGAATCGGATCGGATATCCACTTCCCAAAATTTTAATATTTGTGATTTGCTTCGATTTTAACGGATATTGCTTTTTAGTATTTGCTTTGATTTGAAAGTTTACGGATATCCGAAATTTTTGAATCGAAACGAATAACGAATCGAATCAAATTTAATAGATAAAATGTCCAGTCCTAATATTGACCTTGAATAGTTGATTCGTTTGACCACATCGACAGCATTGAACATGTGGTTACATATGCTTGAAAACATATAAACGAAGCACAACCATATAGAAAGCTGGCAAAGAAGGATATCTTTTAGTGGTTGTAGATGAAATCAATACTCGGAGCTGCTTAGGGAGATGTTTCTGAACTTCCATCTGTAACATTAGAGCTTATGTGATCTCAACACTCCTGTTAAAGAGTGACATAATTAAACATATTAGTAAATAGTCCTATACAAATCAAAATTTTGAGCAAATACAAGGAAGATTTCAATTTTATATGTCGTTAGGAATTTGAAATTTATTATGTTTTCATGTTTAGAGATTTGATATCCTCAACATATGTCATCTTCTTATCATGAGGTTTTACTTTGAAAGAAAGAATCACAGTTATACATGTCCTTCTTTTGTAATATGTTTACCTTAGAGATTTTAGGCTTCCTAAAAGAGTCATTAATTATATACTTAATTTTATATTTCTAATTTATTTCTTTCATTTTATTCAAAATATTTATATTAATGTTGTATATGGCTCAAAATCATATAATATACATAGAGTTGTAAACAAAGTGATTTACTATTCACTTAAAATGCATATCAAGTTTCTTGTTGCTTGCATTAACAAAAACTTACTTCAAATTCTCAAAATAACAGCTAAACTATTGTTTTTCTATTTTTCAAAATTGTGTTTCCTAACCTATTAATCGTTCAGCCAATTAAGAATTAAAATAGTTAAGTTAATCGTAAAATTTTAAGTTTAAAAACTTGAGTAATGAAAATTTTGATATTTTTTTAAAACATCTAAAATATCTAAATTGGTCCAAAATAGTTGAACCCAAACTAAAAATACATGAGCCCGACTCGATATGTAAATATATTTGAACGGATTCTAAATCCTTATACCGCAGTACCTAAAAATATGAAATATCCGACCCGGATCCAAATGGGTATCTGAACCCACAGGCCTATCGCTAAGTAAGCTCTATTGAGTTCGTTTGGGGAAAAGTCGATCATTGCTCGGTTGGCGAAAGTCTCCTTTTATATGTGAAAGGTCCTCCGAATCCGACAAAAGACAGATCATCGTCCTTTTGCAATGAGGTCATATTCGCTGTGTCATAATGATGTCACATATTCATTGCGGGTTCAGCTCACCTCGTCTTAAGGCATTAAATGCGAATTTCTGGTTCGTTCGTACGTCTTTAGCCGGTTGGCACGCCTGCTAGCGGTATGGGTTGCGAACCGTTCACATTGTTTTCGTGTCCATACTTCTTTAGGCGAACTGAGCTGGTTTTCTAGCGAGCTGGGCCGACCAGTAAATGGGCTTCCTATGTGATAATGATCTTATTCCCGAACCGGACCGAGCATTGATGGGTGTTCGCAGTCCACCTTCAACACTATTTGCAGTGTATCCTTTAAAATCTCTGGAAACCGAATGCATTTCTCTGTGGTATAATTGCCATTTACAGTTCAAGATAAAATGATAAACCCCAAAACACATTAACATCAACATATGGCGAGAAAATAAAAGCTATCAAACTATTTATGATATATATATATATAGTGACACTACGTACTAACAATGGATTTTGTCTACTTTGCTTCTTAATTTCAGTTTCCAAACATCAAATCACACACTTTCAGATCAAAACAGACGAATAAAAATTAAAAGGAAAACAAAAACAAACCTACACATTTTCACAAGGTTTGTTACAGATTGCGTGGCCGTGTGGTAAGCGAAGATCGCATATCGACAATAGCAGATTTATCTGCACCAAGCTTCATTGCTTCTTTGCTAGCTCTAATGAACCGAGAAGTAGCTCCTTTGACATACTCATGAGCTTGTTTCACATTCATCTTCTTCCCAACTTCGTCGGGGAAGCTACTGAGGAAGTGATCGCCATTAAGCACCGCTGCAAGCTGAACCACTTCACCCTGAAACTCAGAAAGCGCTGCGTCTTCATTAGGCTCAGTGGCTCTCATGGGTGCAACGTCAGGTAGAGTCATGGGACAGTCTGTTCGAGGAGAGGTTAAGTGAGAAACCACGTCTTCGAAAGTAGCAGCCCAAGCATCTCTATGTGTTAAGTAATTGGAAGAGAGATTGAAAAGTTTCTTGATGGTCGCTGGTATTGATGAATGCTCGAACTCTGAGGTCTCTGTTGGCCCTTTAGCCTCACTCACCACTTCACTCACACAAATAATAAAATAAGATGTTATTAAACTATATTATAAAATAAATTAATCAAATAGGGTTAGAGTATGGTTGAAAACATGAGTCACGCGACGACGCCGACAAATTCTATTATACTTCTTGAATGGAATAATCAATAGATTTCAATTATTTGTCCACTACTATTAATGGATACAACCAAGGAGATATTAAAATAATGTTATATACTTTTCAAATCTATCCATGTGATTGGGTTTTTGGCTGCCTTGAATTTTGTTAGCAAATGTGAAAGGCTGTCGAAAATAGTACAGTAGAAAGTGGAAAATACATGAAACACACAGTAACACACATTACTTTCCTTTTTGGATATAAAAATAAACATTTTTCAAATTTAGCAATGGATTTTCTCCATGATTGGAAATGTTAAAATTTTGTGAAATAAGTTTAAAAGTACCCATTTTAAAAGGCTACAAATATTTATATTCATATAGATAATATATATATACACTCACAAGCCATAGAACTATTTATATATCAATAATTCATGTTCAAAACGGATTTTTTAAAACTATTAATTTGGTTTAAAAAACTATACACACTTAGAACAAAATTCTAAAACTATTAGAGAGAAATCTCCAATTAAAAAAAAAGAAAAAGAGAATTACCGGTTCCTTTCTGAATCCAAGGTGAAACCATAATGGTAGGAACCCGAACACCTAACCGGTCAAATTTAAAGAAACCAGGGGCCGGTCCGGTATTCCCATCCGGATTTGGTATACCGACAAAAGGAGTCTTCACATGATCATAGAATCCACCATGCTCATCATAGGTTATGACCAGGAGCGTCTCGTTCCACTGTGGACTCGACCTAAGTGTCTCGTACACTTCTTTAACCAGCTTCTGACCATTGGCCACGTCATGCGATGGGTGATCGTCATTGGCCGGTAAGCCCTTCAGGTCGAAATACCTCGGTTCGATGACGGTTAAGCTCGGTAAGTTTCCTTTTGCTGCGTCTTTCTTGAATTTCAGATCATATTGATGAAATTTGAATATGTACTTTAGTTGTCGGAGATTACGGTAGAACAACGTTGTCGGAATATTCTGGAAGTAGATTCCGAAATCGATGTCGTTGCTGTGGAGTGAATCGAATATTGTCTTTTGAGGATACCTGAAATCAAATGATGATACTATGTTAATAATGTCTGCCTTTTTTTTGATAATATGTTACTGTCAATTTAGCAATTACTCATTCGATATCTCATTAAATTTATTTATACTAGTTGCCAACTCGAAAATCTCAAAAGGTATGCCAATTAAGTAACTGTTACAAAAGTATTTGAAATGAAATTTTATTATACAGTGTCTGTAAAACGGTTACAACCCCAAGACATTCATTACAAAAATTAAAAAAAAAGTGAAATTGATTAAAAATAAAATAAAATATTTACTATTAATAGCATATGAAATAAATATTTCTAAAACTATGAATTTTTCTCATTCAATTATTCAAGACTTGTTATGGAAAATCCTCAAATACTAAATTCCCTGATTAATAAGTATTAAATTAAAGTACCAAAAAGAATGAAAAAAAAGAATGAAAAAAAAAAGAATGTAAAAAGGTGTACCCTTGAGCAAGCTGTTTCTTGACATGGCTTGTGGAACCATGTGAAGTAGCCGAATAGACAAACAACCGGTTCGGTTGAGTCGGACCAGGTATAGAAGAAAACCACCGGTCGAACACAGCGAATTCCTTAACCAGCTCAGCGTAAACCGGTACAGCTTCAGGCCTGAAGCCTTTCATGACAGTTTCCGACAAGTTCCCCGGCATAGAAAGCGCTTGCTCAACGAAACCCATCATAGACGGGATCTGACCCTGACCCGACCCGAACACCTGTCTCTCCACAGCTTCGAACGAATGACCCGGATCCGGATCCACAAACTCAGCATCACTAGTGAAACAAATGGTTTGTGTAGAATTTGGAACCGGGTTACATTCTTGACCCGTTACACCGTCTATGGAAGGGTTAACAGATTTCTTCATCCAGCCTAGGAGGTGATCGAAGGAACGATTCTCCATGACCAAAACGACGACGGTTTTGATTGGTGATTGCCATTGGTGGGATCCTTGAGCTACATGGGTCAGTGTGAGGAGACAGTAGAGTGTGAGAAAGTGTGAGGAAGCTGCTGATGGCTTCATGAATGGATTAGTTTTGTCAAGAAGATTTGATTCTGTGGTTTTGTTTTGCCTTGGGTTAGTTTAATAAAGAACATAAAGACAGTGGAGTGATAATGTCTCTTTGGAACAAAAAAAAGAAGAAGCAAAAGCTAAAGATAAAAGGAGGAAGAAAATCAAAAGATGTAAGAGAGAGAGAGAGAGGTAAAGAGTGAGAAGATTTGATTAAAACGAGAAGCTTGTAGAGAGCAAGAACAAAAGTTATGGCGTCTATTTACTGCTTTTATTTAGGTGGGCTCGCAATGTAAACGAAGATTCTGTTCTCACTGAGAAAATAACTAAAAACTCAAGAGATTTACTTCTTTTTTTTTCTGGTCAATGTAGTTCCGAAATTGAGGCTAATTTATCTGAAATTTGGAATTGCATATGCACGAGAAGACATAGCCTTGTGAAAACCACGTAGATGGCCATTTGTTTTCTTCTGTATGTTACATGTGGATTCCTAGAGTTCTTAGTTGTTTGGTTTATTTGTTAGATCTTGAGGAACGGTTTAATTTGTATTATTGCAACTTTTAAAATATGGATACAAATCTTAAGAATGTGTATACTGGAGTTTAATCTTTAACTCCGATTTAAAAAGCTATTTCAGGAGCTCGATTATAAATTAATCTGTACCAAGAATACTAACATATGCACTAAGTGCGTTTTACGAAAAAAAAACACCATAATGATAATTGCTTTTGGCTGATGTGCCCAATTGATCTTTTTAGAAAGGTTCGGAATTATAGAAATACACAGTGTTTAGTGCCTTCAATCCATAAATAAATAATTATATTTAGTGCTTGACATACACAAAACGATTAGTGCTCTATGTCTAGTGCTTATAATTTACCATATAATTGTTTTTTTTATTTTGTGACATTAGACGATGCTTAAGAACAAGTACATAAATTTCGCTTTTAGAACATTCAAATATCGCAAGAGAGTTTTTCCGAGAAAATGATTAAAAAATACGTGAAAAGAAAATAATAAATTGAGACTCTTACATAAATCATTTGAGAATTATTTTAAAGATGGTGAGACACTTCCATGACCACTTGGCCTTGTATAATTCAAAGGTTTTTTTATCACTAAATTTTAGTTATATGATAAAACTGTCTTAAATATTAATATTTTATGTATTTAGAGAAATTCACACATGCTGATGCTTTTTATAGTTTCAATAGCTACTAGTTGTAAGATAGTGAAAAAGAGATAAAAAGAAGAAGAAGAGTGATGCCAAAAAGTAAAAAATAACAAGAAAAGTTCGCTACTGAGCTCGTGAGTTCTGAACTCATCACGTCATACCAACCAACTAGATTTGGTCGTGTGAACACTGAATGCATTCATATGTACAACCATGAAAACTTACTAACTTTTGTCCTTAACTGATTTTTAAAATATATCTATCCCCAACTCACATTTCCTGAAAAGAAGAGAAGTATATGTCAGTGCCTGGGGAAACCCTACAAAGCGAGTTCGCCCTAGCGTTTCCTCTCAGGCACGATTTCCAAGGTGGCCGTCATCAACAAAAGCTTCAACTCCGATCTAGCATGGGCGTGTGGCGCCAGATCCTCTCCGTCGGTCTTTCATCCTGAGAAGCTATGCTTCTCACCCTCGGGACCCCTGCTGGGTTTACCCGAAGAATCCTCTCACCAGTAGGTGAAGACTTTCTGCAACTTAGAAGATTGCGTTCCTCATCTGGCTGTGCTTTTCCTTTAGACAGATCTGTTTCTTTGATGAGAAACTATGCTTCCAATGTTGTTATTTCTGATTTAAGTCTGAAGGTGAAGAGTTTAACTTCGAAGCGGTGTTCTCTAGAGTTGCCCGACTTTTCTCAACCACCAGAACCGCCTGACCCACCGGACCCTCCACCGGAACCACTGGATGTTCCCCCTTTGAAGACTCCGGCCTCTTTACCCCTCGACATGACTTATCCTCCCTCGCCGGCTATCTCTATAGATCTGTGGGGTGGAACTTTTCCGAGCAGATCTCGTAGTTCGCTTCTCCACCTGCCAAAGTCCTCTATCACAGCTAAGTGCCTCTTCCCTGAAAGTAGAGGCCAAAGGAATTGCAGGCAAGACTCCGACGAAGAATCGTCCGAGCAATACCGTTCCACCGACATTCCACTCTCCAATCTTCACGGTGATAAAACTATGGGCTTTGTTAAATTACCGGTATCTCCAACAAGTTCAAGTGTTTCTGTTCGCCATATTCAAAGTTTAGTTTGGAGTCATTTGTTGCTTGAAGATTGCAGTCCTGTAGTTTTATTAAAAAAAACTAATCAAACCTCCTCATGTCAGGGCCATGAGAGATCTTTATCCTCCATCCTTTTCTTTGCAGGAGTGAACTCTTCCACCAAAACTCCTCTCCAGGAGAGGTACTCTTCAAGCTTAACGCAGAGTCAATTTTTGCTTGAAGTTTGCAGTCCCGTTGCCTTGTTACAAAAGGTGAAGCAAACCTCCTCATGTTGGGACCATGAGAGATCGTTTTTCCCCCTTCCTCCTCGTTGTAGGAGAGAACTCTTCCATCAAATCGTCCTCACAACACTCAGCGACAACGACTTCGGTCTTATCGCCCCTAATGGCAGAAGCCTTGGCGGTTCGTTCAGCCATAAACTTTGCCCTATCTCACCGTTTCGACTTCGGTCTCATCGTTCTAGTTCGTTATTCATCGTCAAATCTCCTAACGACGCATTTGAGCTTTGATTCATTTTCGCTGTCTATCTCTTTCGATAATCTATCTGCTTTAACTTCTTATGGTTTTAAATTTCAGTGTTATAATCAAAGAGGATGTATAATACCCTCTATCTATTGTATGTTAGAAGTTTAAATTAATGAAATGAAAGTTTGCACAAAAAAAAAAAAATATGTCAGTGCCTCGTTGCAAGACTGCAAGTGGATATTGAAGACATTAAGAAAAAAAAATCATCCCAACTTGGCAACGATTACTACTGCAAATACAAAGATATTCACTTGAGAAGGTGTGGGTTATAATTATCTTTTATATGTCCTGGGCCAGATTGAGATTTAGCCCAAATAGATGGATCCAAGATGAGCCCATTTTAATCATCGCTCTGTCATAAACCACCTACTCATTAGTCACCAACTCACGTGTCGCACATTTCGAAACTACGTGACCGCACGTGATATTGCCACCGTCCGTTTCATTTTTCACATCGTACGAGATGTTTCGAACTATTCAAAACAAAAACAATAACTATCTGCACGCTCTCAAGTTCTCAACTATTTTCTATCTCTATTGGAAAAGTATGGCGGATTGGGGACCTGTGGTGGTCGCTGTGATACTGTTCGTGCTTCTGACTCCGGGACTTCTCTTTCAGATTCCGGCGAGAGGTCGTGTCATTGAATTCGGAAATATGCACACTAGTGGCGCATCGATTCTCGTCCACACCATCATTTACTTTGGTCTCATCACTATCTTCACTATTGCTATTCGTGTTCACATCTATACCGGCTAATTCTACCGTACCGGATTTGTAATTTTTACGGTTGTCTTGTTTACCGTTGTTCTTTAGACCGGTTTGTTTTAAAATTTACTATTGGTCCTCTGGCTTTGTTTATGCTTCGCGGTGTGTAAAAACATCTTTGATTAAGTTTAAATATTCAAAATCTACCATGTTTGATTCTCGGGTTTTGTGGCTCTGTTTGGTTTTCAGTTTAATCTGGTTCTGGGTTTGGGATTTGTTAGTTAGGCATCGTTGCGTTGTTGGTGTGGAAGTTAGTTCGGTTAGAATCCGGTTTTAACGGTTTCTGAATATTCCTGGTTCGGCTTTTCTTCCGTTTAGTCCGGTTCAGTTCGGATGTATAACTGTTGTTGAGTTAGCTTGATATGGTTTTAGTCAGTTCTAGAGAGAGAGATGGAAAACAAATCAGTAGCTATTCTCTTTGTGATATCAGCTACGGCCATTTTTCTTCTAGTATGACAATGTTTAGCCAAGCCCCAACGATTCCTCTTTGATGGCGTAAAATGTTAGGTCATGTCCAAAGTTGCGTGGAAGAAATCTATTTACAAATCAATATTTTATGGCCATTTTCAAAACACTGGATTTAATGACTTGTTGTAAAATATTTTTATCTATAGGTCTAAACTCTTTTTTCTTTTTTAACTGTAAACTCTTGACCCCTTATGTTTCCATTGAACCCATTCTTCCCTCTTCTTCATAAAAACATTTGTGTGCGCTCCATAGCCTCATCAGTAGCACGAATCATCGAACTCTGAGGAGGCAATCCTGGTATCGAACCTGATCTTAATAAATAGCTGAGCGGAAGCTTAGTTAACAAGAACTGTTTCTGTCAAGTATTTCTCTAAGAGCTATAAAGCTCTGATTGCAATTGCGAGTTTGATAATTAATAATAAGGTGAAAGATTACAAAGATTAAAGCTTGGTATTTATGCTAATCTAAAATAGTCTAATCCCAATCCGTAAAGAATGTTTTCTAATTAACTAGTTCTAATAAGAAAAGAAAAACCTAAGACTTGTAACACAATTAAAACAAAAACAGAAAGCCCATGATAATGTCGGATGAAATGATGATGCGCTGCATCAAAAAGCAAAGCTCTGTTTCAACTGTTGTCTTCTCTGTTTTTTTTTTGTTAACACTTTCTATAAGATGATAAAGGTGAAACGTTACATCAACTTGAGTGAGACAACATCAAATATATATTCCCTCTAGGTAGACCAGACAGCAACTCCATTACATCTCTCCTTTAATAAAACTTGCGAACTTCTTCACAAGTTCATGAGCTTTCTCAGTATCAGGATTCTTCAAATGAAAAACATGTTTTTCTCCTTCACTCTCCATCACCTCCACTTCTCCTTTCCAACTACTCCTCTCAAGCTTCTCCGCGTAACACCAATCTTGCCTCACTAGCACATCTAACTCCGCCACCATTACCAAAACCTTTCCGCAACCCAACCCGGAGATATCCACCGACTCTGCTTGAACCACGTTGATCCACGGATCATCCACTCCCTCTTTGCTATTAGGACTCGCTATCTTCCACATAACCTCCGATCTTAACCTTTTTGTCACATCGGTTATATCCTTCTCATCGACTGGTGTCTTGGACCAGAAGTAAGGATGTACCAAGATGATCCCAAAGATTCCTGAACCGCTCAAGCCAGGACTAAGTTTCTCCTTAGCAGCTCTCATCGTCATGTGATGAGTGATGTTCCCGCCGGCACTGTCTCCGGCGAGGAACACTCTGCTGAAGTCAGCGTGTTTGTTTAACCAACTCTCTGGTCCACAACCGGTGACGTGAGTGAATACCCACTTGAGAGACGTCCAAGAATCATCGTAAGCGGTCGGGATGGGATTCTCCGGTGGACGCCGGTAGTTCACTGACACTGCTACGCAGCCGGAGGAAGAGACAGCCGTCGTGAGGAAAGTGTGGTAAGTCGGCGAAAAAGGAGTTTCGATGATGAAGCCTCCGCCGTGGAAGTAGACAAGGAGAGGGAGTTTCTCACCGGTCTCAGCGGCTTTCTCCGGGAGGAAGACACGGACGGAGAGATTGTCGCCGGGAGAATAAACGACGTCTTTTGAGATGACGCCGTTTTGTGGAGTTAGAGAAGGTGAGACGAAGGTTTCACCATCGAGGCGCTCGATGCGGCCACTTTTGTAGATTATGAACCATGGAGAGAAGTCGAAGGCGATCTCTGAATCCATTGTTGTGCGTTGACTGGAATGATAAGATTGAAAGACTTCGATAGTTTATATTGAGTCATTGACCAATGTGTGTGTGTCTCTCTCTAATTTTACTGGAGGATGGTATGTTTCAGACACGTTATCTTTTCTTTTTTTTTTCTGTGCACCAAAGACACGTTATCTGTTTTTAAAGACTAGAATTGAGGCCATGCTATGCATGACATTATTTTTACTTACAAAGAAAACCAGATTTTAATTAGATAGGTAGATAGTGATAGTTTTTTGTATTGTTAAAATTGTGCATAAATTAAGATAACATAATTAAGTATATAAAACACATATTAAAAATATACATAAAATATATTCAGCTACAATTAACTTTTCAATAAAAAAAATGAAAATATAACTTAATTTTTAAAAGTAACAACTAATTTTTTATTTAGATATTATATAATAATTTTATGATGATACATAGTAACTATAGTTCATATGTATTTACACTTTAAAAAAAAATAGTCAATTTTGCAATTGACCAAATTTGACTTTATATATTAATTTTGTGTATGGCAAATATTGTATGCTCTTCCATATCATATGAAGTATATAGTTTAGTTAATTTTAAGTCAGTTTTTTTAACATGTTAGTTGGATCAAACTAAATATCATTGTATTGTAGAATGCATGCAAAATTTATTAAAAAAAAAAATTGGTCAAATACAAAATTGTTTCCTTGCAAATTTCCCACACTGTCTACTTGATTTAGATTTTCAATTCAGTCTGCTATGAAAGAACTAAACATAATTAACCCTTAGGTTCTTGGCACAGGTTCTTAAGATTTTATGTTTATTTGTTTTATTTAATTTTAACTTTTTGTCTGAAAAAAAATCAATCGCGGACCGCGAACAATCCAAAAACCTTGCAAAAGTCACTTTTTATAGAAGGCACATAAGGGACAACTCTTAAAATGATGGTGGGATCTGTAAATTTTTAAATTATTTTTTTCTTAAAAACCATGGTTAATAAGTTGAGGTTCTTAGTGGTAGTTAAAAAACTATTTCATAACTTTTAACTAAAAAAGTTAAGAAACGGTTCTTAAATAAGAAATAGTTTCTTAACTTATGCTAAGAACATGAACATCCCTAGATATAAAGGGGTTTTTTAAAATTGTTTGCGGGTCCCACAAAAATTTAAAATTCAGTTTGAGAAAACTTCAAATAAGACCATGTGCATTAGTGAACCCCCTTTTGGGGTTCAAGTTTTTATTTTTTTATTATTCATTTTTTTGTTTGATTTAAAAATAATAATAATCGAACTAATCGTAGGCCGCTACGTGTCGTTGAGTCCGCGAAAGAGTGATGAGCTCGCCAAAAGAAGGTTCGCTGGAGAGAGAGCTGAGGAGAAACATGTTCTTGGAAAGAAAATTATTTTAATATTTTTTTTCTTGAAAAACATGTGAACTTCTACATTCAACTCTCAATATACATGCTCTAAGGATCACTTGTTGAGGGTTTTTTTACTGTTCGTGAATCCCACTAACACGTGGCAACCTGCAAATAATTGGATTTTTATTTATTTTTATTTTTTAAATCAAACAAAAAAAGATTAAGAAACCTTGTAAAGGTTTATGCGATAAACATGGTCTAATAACCTCAACTTAAGAACCCGGGTTGGTGAAATGCAAAACTAGCCTCATAGTTTTTTCAATAAATTTACCAAAAACAAATTTCAAAAATAAAATATGATCAATTGCAAATCTAACTTTATATTATACTTTCAAATCCATAACCTTGTTTTCAAACTTTATGTAAGATGATAACTTTATCTTGTCATAATTTTATTTGCTGGTTTGATAATCACTGAAAATATTATTGAGACTTAGAGAGACACTCTGGACGAACCAGAGACATCACCTACTTAAATGTCTCCCTTAATAAAGCTTGCGAACTTCTCAACGAGCTCACGAGCTTTCTCAGTATCAGGATCCTTCAAATGAAAAACATGGCTTTCTCCTTCACTCTCCATCACCTCCACTTCTCCTTTCCAACCGCTCCTCTCAAGCTTCGCCGCGTAACACCAATCTTGCCTCACTAACAAATCTAACTCCGCCACCATCACCAAAACCGTCCCGCAACCTAACCCTGAGATATCCACAGACTCTGACTGAACCACGTTGATCAACGGATCATCCACTCCCTCTTTGCTGTTAGGACTCGCTATGTTCCATAACACCTCCGGTCTGTACCTCTTCGTTACATCCGTTGTCTCCTTGTCGTCCACTGGTGTCTTAGACCAGAAGTAAGGATGTACCAAGATGATCCCAAAGATTCCTGAACCGCTCAAGCCGGGACTGAGTTTCTCCTTCGCAGCTTTCATCGTCATGTGGTGAGTGATGTTCCCGCCGGCGCTGTCTCCGGCGAGGAACACTCTGCTAAAATCAGCGTGTTTGTTTAACCAACTATCAGGTCCATGTCCGTCAACGTGGGTGAACACCCATTTGAGAGACGTCCAAGAATCATCGTAAGGAGTCGGAATGGGATGCTCCGGTGGACGCCGGTAATCAACCGACACTGCTATGCAGCCGGAGGCAGAGACAGCCGTCGTGAGGAAAGTGTGGTAAGTTGGTGAGAATGGAGTTTCGATGATGAATGCTCCTCCGTGGAAGTAAATGAGGAGAGGGAGTTTTTCACCTGTCTTGGCGGCTTTCTCCGGGAGGAAAATACGGACAGAGAGATTGTTGTCGGGAGAATAAACGACGTCTTTTGAGACGACGCCGTTTTGTGGAGTTGAAGAAGGTGGGACGAAGGTTTCACCGCTGAGGCGCTCGATGCGGCCATTCTTGAAGATTATGAACAGTGGAGACAAGTCGAAGGCTATCTCTGAATCCATGGTTTTGCGTTGACTGGAATGATAAGATTGAAAGACTTTGATAGTTTATGTGTGGTTTCAATAGTTTGTGTATGTGTGTTGGGTTTATATTGACCAATGGTGTGTGTGTTCTCTCTCTCCAATTATATGGGAGGTTGGTTTGTTTTTAAAGATTCATCTACTCACTGAAAATCAACCATACAAATGTCTATCGTTGGACCAATTCATTAACTAGTTTGGCAATATCACACGATTTAAACAAAACCCTATGATTTTATGTCGTTTCAGTTTAAAGATTGTGAATTTCGGCCTGGAAACCTATCAGCCCATAAAGATGATATAAGGCTTTCGTTGTGAAAATAGCAATCCTCAAAACATGTATTATATCACTTTTAGTCTTTTTAATGCATAAAAGTTATATATATTAGGTTGCTTGGACTTAAATTGTATGTCAATATATTTCGCAGAAAACCATATAAAATTAAGTGTCAATATAAAATTGTACGTCAATATATATAAAAGAAAAATATTTGGATAGAAGCCCATATATTAGCACAAATTTTATATTATATACGGATGGTAATTTAAAAGATATATAAAAATGCAATCTGCGTTCAGTGCGGATAATAAACTAGTTTCATATTGAAATTATAACTGATTTTATGTCGTTTCAGTTTAATAATTGTGATTTTCGGCCCGGAAACCTTTTACCCCGTAAAGATGATCTAATGCTTTCGTTGCGAAAATAGCAATCCTCAAAACTGAGAGCTCATCAAAATTTAAAATCTGAGAGGTGCGAACATAATATCAGTAAGTTTTTGAAGGAAAATGCATGGTCTACCGGGAAAGAGAGTATGAAAATGCAACATATGATTCATTGGATTTACATTTAGAAAACTCTGTTGGCTCAAACGATGGAGATATATTTTCAAGCGACCTATCTTCTAGGGAGGGCTTATCTTACGTTAATGGATGAGAGTCTCTATATTAGAGCTTATCATATGATTTTGTTAATTGGTGAAGAAACATTACCATATAGGACACAGTCTCCACCTAAAGTAGTTGTAAACTCGTGGTATATCTTTAAGAATATTTGTACTCCATACCTACAACATTTACCATATTTGCATTTCATACCTAATTTTCCCACAATTTTTTCCCTCCATCATCACTATTTCCCCACAATATTTAGACATTTTCTTAATTATTACATTCTTTTTGTATTTTCAGCCAATTCACCCTATCTTTAAACTTTAGCGCAACAAGATTGGATGACATTTTGTTTGTACCAAAAGTAAAGAGCTACTTCCACTTTCCTTCAAACACGAATCACAGTTTGTTTATGATAACATTTATAAAACAAGGTTTTATTGAAATAGAAGATAGCTTATTAAAACTTTATTTAGTGAACTGAAAGTAAAGAAAGAGATGAACTTAGAATTGTCTTCAAGAACACAAAGATTTAGGTTGATATCATAAATGTTTAGATAAAGAGGCTGCTTCAATGGCAGCCAAGGTTACATCCAGGGGCGGATCCACTCACACTAGAGTGTGGTCAGCTGAACCCACTAAAATCTCAAAATTTGGTTATATGTATTAAACAAATCATTGACTGAACCCAATAAATTTTCATTTATGAACCCACGTATTTTTTGTTCAAGTCCTTTCCAATTGATTTAGTTACTTTTTTGTTTTTTTAAATATTTGTTTTGCTTACTCCACTTGGTTAATGCTCGTTTAGAGTCATTACGAAAGAGATTTCATTAATGCATTTTGTATAATGCATGACGATTTGTAAAGCTATATTGCATTTAATACTTTTTATATAAACAAAAATAATGCTAACTGATTACTGTATTGCATTTAATACTTTTTTATATAAACAAAAATAAACTGATTGGTTTATTTAATATTTTTAACTTTTTTCAACAATAATTTTTTTAACTACTTCATGAGTAAATAAATATACACATTTTCTTCACTTATAAAAGTATTTACTTAAAATAGAATAGTATTATCAACTCTGTTTCTTAATAGATGACGGTTAACATTGTGCACATAAATTAAGAAAACATTTAATTACTTATATTTTATAAACAAAAACATCATTAATCTTTTATATAACTATGATTCGGCCAATAATAAAATAACTTTGGTCATTTAAATTAACTATTAATAAATTTGATATAAAATTGAACACGTCATCTATTTCAAAAAAACTCCTGAAACCCCAAGTATTAAGAAACCGAAGGAGAACAATTTATTAATAATTATCAAAAAAATAATTATATTCATATTTATTGAGAATTTATAATTTTGTCCTTTTGTTTTATATTTAATATATATATATATATATATAAAATAGGCTGCAATATATAATATCTATAATTACTTGATATTTATTAATATTTAAATATATATATATATATATATATATATAAACGACCCCAGTAAAATAATTTTCTCGATCCGCCACTGGATACATCCATAAAGACGCTAAGGATATATATATATATATATATATATATATATATATATAAGCTTATGACCCTAGTTATATGGTTCAACAAGACTTCTTATTGGATCAGGAGATGGGACTTTCATGTGGTCTTCAATAGTTTAGAGTCATGAGGAACAGAGGAAGTGAGGATGATCAGCTGCAAAGTAAAGGATGAAGAGTAGTGGCTATTTTGAGAAAGTTCACCTTCACCCTTCCTGAGATATGGAAATAAATAAACATCATAGCTTATGAGTTGTGATAGTTTTGTTTTCAAGAAAAGTGGGTCGTCTCTAACCAATGAGCAGGAATTAGATTACGTCATGGCTAATGTTTTAAGGCTTCCTCAGAAGGTCTGTGTCTGACAGTTAGGGGTGGGCACGGATCGGATATCCGGGTTTTTTAAGGTATTTGTGATTTGCTTCGAATGTTACGGATATCTAATTTTGGTATTTGCTTTGCTTCGAAAAAATACGGATATCCAGAAAAACGGATATCCGGAAAATAAATAGATATTTGCGGATATTTACGAATATTTACGGATATCTCATCCATTTTAATTAGTACAAATAATCTTAAGATTTTGATACAAATTTGCTTTGCAAAAATATTTTTTTGCATGATATATAAAATAAAACTTAAAAGAACTAGTGAATTTATAGATTTTGTAATTTTTTAAAGTT